>JANHFP010006098.1:11590-22551 GCA_032468135.1 Calamaria suluensis | reverse complement strand
TAGATTTTCACGGTCATAAGTATGTAAATTTGTGTATTCTCGGGTTTCTTTCCGTGTAAAGGTTTGCATATATATATTTATATATATATTAAAAAACTGATTTAATGCACTTTAATCTATTTTTTTTTCAGATGGTACGTTTGCTGGCACAATGTTCCACCAACATTGTCAGCCTCTTCTGTGCCCAATAACAAAGCCAGCAAGCCCTGTTTAAGGGCTTTCTCCAGCAATTATTGTTCTACTAGCGGATAGACTAAGCTCTTTCTAAAACAATCTGCCTGTTGTTCATGTAGGAACAAATTCCCTAACAGGCAACAATATTGCTAGAGAAGGTGAAAATCTAAGACATTTCTGGAATGATGGTGTCAGTCCAGCACCACCAATCATAATACTCAAGAAGAAAAATTGGCAGTGACTGGAGAGGAAAATGGTTGCAGAAACCACAATAAGTGAACTGCAAAGGTTGTATTTGGAGAGAATATGGAGAACACACTGTTTGCACATCAGATCAGAACACCCTGATGTTAGCTGGATTTGGTTGTAAATTGCGGATGACAAAGAAGATTATCAGACAGCCGTGTCCCTAAAGAAGCTTAGTGAGGCATTTCCAAGTTGAAGGTAGAGGAATGTGCGTATGACATCTTGATACCTTCAAGCTGGTTGAAGAGAAGGATGGAAGAAGACAGAGGTAATATACGATGAATAAATTTGTCTTTCCAAGTTCAAAAAGTCAGATTCCAGAACTCCTTGCAAAATGTTTTTAGGATGATACTTATTTATGTTTTCCACTTTGCTTAAGAGTTCAGAGTGAACTCAGAGTGAATTCAGTTTCACAATCTTTACTTTATGATCGCAAGAATCCTGCAAAATTATCATGACAGGGAAACAATGCCTTATTTTAGTTTCCTTCTTGTAAGTTTCAATGCATAAACATAAAGCACAGAGTGGCGAAGGGGAAAAAAAGAATAAAGGCTGTTCTGCAATAAAAATAAAGAAGCAATTCACAGCGCCAAATGCAATATATGACTTCATTATTTCCGTTAAACTCAGAAGACATACTGTAACCATTCTCAGACAAGACTTTGCATGTATCAGTCAGCCTTCATCATGGATGTGCCCTATTTACTTATACCATTTTTGTTTCTCAATAGAATTTGAGCTACATTGTAAGACTAACCATGGTTTAATCCCAGAACCTATGGTTGCTGCATGGGCTTACATGGAGCAATTGACTTTGTGCCTTGACTAAGCAAAAATGAGGGGCTCCTAACTTGCCATCTTCAGTGCAGGAGACATATTTTGCTTCTATCTCTACCAAAAATGCCTATGAAAGAGTTGCTTTGGCTCATGCAAAAACTACTGAATGCCATTGACCTGGGGTGTCAAACTCACAGTGGCACAGCATCATCATATGACATATCAGGACTTTTTTGCCCTTCACTAAGCCAGGTGGGGCGTGGCCAGCATGTAATGCATCTGGCAGGTTCTGGAGAACTGGTTGTGGAAATTTTGAGTAGTTCAGAGAACTGGCAAATACCACCTCTGGCTGGCTCCAGGGTGGGGAGGGAATGGAGATTTTGCAATATCCTTTCCCCAGGAGTGGGGAGGGAATGGAGATTTTGCAATATCCTTTCCCCAGGCGTGGGGAGGGAATGGAGGGAATTTTGCAATATCCTTTCCCTAGAGTGGGGTGGGAATGGAGATTTTGTAGTATCCTTCCCCTGCCACACCCATCCAAGCCACGGCTGCCACGCCACGCCAACCAAAGCCACAGAACTGTTGGTATAAAAATTTGGATTTCACCACTGATCCGGCCGATGGCCCAGGAGTTTGACAGCCCTGCCATTGACTGTACTATAGAATGATCTCAAAGGATTACTTCCATTAAGGCTTTGATAAACATGCCTTTTCAAAAGGTTTGCACAGCCGTCACTGCAGTAATCAATCTCTATTCAAAGAGAAATATGGATCTAAATAGCATTGCCTTGTGGCATTTTTTTCTGGCTGGGCCTCTGTTCTCCAGTAAGGATAGTAATTGCTACTGCTCCGGACATGGGTAGCAAGAGTTGCTCTAAACAGGTTGTTTCCAGGCTGTAAACATCTCCTAGAGGTAGAAGCTGCAGGCCCTTCCTGCTACAGATACCCAAAAGAAGGGGAAGTAGACAGTGCAGGACCTATCCCACCTATGGATCCTTAATTGTCAATATGTAGGGGCAGACCCTGTAGTTCATTGACAGCTAGCCCAAGAAAGATGTCAAAGGAGACTATGGACAGCTGCTCAGAGTCCAAAGTGAGTGCAAGTCCCGTCATGTACACATGAATTGGGAGAGCCATTGCCAGCTCAACCCCTTTCTGCAGGAGCTACTGATATGAGCCTACAACCTCATATTTGTTTTGTTTTTGTGAAGAAATTGGAACATTGTGTTTTGTGAGGCTAAGACTTCCCTGACACATACATTGAAAACTAATCAGTCTTGTGACTCAAAATGTTCAAATAAGAGATTGTCTTCCATTTTCCAATCTGAGCGACCTTAATCTAGTTTTAGTCTGCCTCAGCCGCCAGCTGGCTCCAAGATGGAGGCCTTGATGTGAGGACATGTCATAAACAGTAATCAGGCTATCCTGAAGGCAAGATAAAGAAATATATGAATAAGCCCAGTGTCTGGATAAGCTACCTACTTGTTTAATCTTAGTGTTTTATTTTACTTGCTCAATTTACTTACTTACTAAGACTCAGCTTAGTCTTAGTGTTTATTTCATTTTACTTGATGTCCCATTTTCATGTGCTGAGAGCATGTAGGAAAGCCTTAACTGTTGAAGGGCAACTTCAAAGCTTTTCTTTCTTGTAGCGCTTTATTTTTAAATCAGACAACACTTTCAGTAGAGGATACTTTCAAACAAAGAAGTGTCCTTCATAAAGAAGGACACATTTCACAAGACCACAGTAGCAACTGTTTACCTTTCTTGAGAATTTTCAAGGAAAGATTAGAAAAGCCATCAATCTGGCAACCCCACGTCTCATATCTTCACAGATAAATGCCACCATTGCTTCCAAGAAAACACACCCAGGTTTGCAGATTCAGAAACTGACTTTTTAGTTCACTCTTCTTTGGAAGGAACTGAACCCCTTTCAGGAGGGTCAGCAAAAACAAGCTTGCTTTCTGATAACGTATTTCACCAGTCAGCACACATGGTTGTTTTTGGTCTGTCTTAAGGAGGTTGATTCATCTGTCTTATGATTCAGATAATTTCACCGTAATAAGTTATTTCTAGTGCTCTTCATTTTGAAACTTCTTCCTCCTTCCTTCCTTTCTACATTTCCTTTGTTTCATCATAGAGCCTGGCTAGGAATGGGTGAGTGTAGATCTTTTGAAACTCACAATGTTTTCCAAAACTTCCTTGCTTCTCTTAATGATGACATGAGATTAGCTGGAATGGGGAAAACAATCTCAGAAACAGACATATGGAGAACTGATCAGAAAGGAGATGTTATTGTCATGTTTGTTTTCACAAATACAATGAGGATAGCATAGGATAGCCTTTTCCAATTGGATTTCTTCTAGATATATTCCTGCTTCCAGGCAGCTGGAGGATACCAAGCAAGGGAAGGCAGCCGTAGATATTTAGAAGTTCTGTGTTCCAATCAACGTGTTATTTTTATCTCTGCACAGCACACTTGTTGGAAAATATTGGGGGTGGTACCAGACAATTCTGAAATAAGAATCAAAGGATTTGCATAGAATCTTATAGTGAGTGCTAACTTCCTACAGTTGAATAAATGCCCTTCAATTATATTTTCTGAACAGTGTCATTTGATTAGCAATACAAGCCCATGTATTCCTGCATTAAAACAGCCCTTATTTAAAGTAAACTGATAAGTAAGAATGTGGTTAGTTATTTCTGATGACCACCCATATAGATCTGCATTGTTTATTTGCAACAACCAAGTTATTTGGCACTGCTTTTATTCTGGGAAGTTTTTTTTTTTATGCCCTATCTTGGATACAATTTAGGATTTCCTGATATTCTCCAATCCAAGTACCAAAAAAAAAAAATCCTATCCTGCTTAGCTTTTTTAGTTTACCAGTGCTACGCTTGGCGGTACTTGTAAACTACAGCTATTGAGTGGTTTTGAATTTCACAGCTGCCCCATGGGGGCGGGATTAGGTATTCTAATCCAAGACGTAGGAAGGGGTTGCATTAATTGAGCTCTCCTATCGGGTATCAAGAAGTGGTCTAAGTTTTCTCTCTTTACATCTTCGGCCCGAAGTTATTTATTACACGATGCGAACGTGACGGACGGGCGAAACGAATAAGGTTGACTCGCGCTGGGTCATCCCGACCAACTCTAGGGGTTCCCGTGGAAGGGATGCCTCGAGCCAAGGTTCAGGCAACACCTCAGACATGCTTGAAATGGAGACTGAAACACTGCCCTGTACCTTTGGGGAAACATTTAAAGTTTTAAACATTTTAGTGCACCGTAGCACTAGCCCTTACCACTGTTCTGTGCACCGTCCAATGTTTACACTGGAAATTAAAGCCAGTCCACTTTTTAAAAAAATAGAATCCCTCTTTGAAAAATAGGTTTTTCAAAAAACAGTAACAGAGTTGGAAGGGACCTTGGAGGTCATCTAATCCAACCCCCTGCTCACTCAGACCAGTACTAGGGATTCGAACTGCCGCCCTTTCTGACTGTTTCACACAAAGTTAAGATTTCAGCGTATATGAGAGTTTGTAAACTTTCAGCCGCATTAAATGAATGAATTACAGCAAAATGTCTTCCCTTCGTTATAAAACAGGGCTGTCCTAACTTGGCAAGTTTAAGACTTGTGGGAGTTGAAGTCCACAAGTTGCCAAGTTTCGACACCCCTGTTCTAAAGGCACTCCTAGAATAATATACAACGATTTCGATTTTCTTTTCCTTTTTTAAAATGTATTCTCTAATTTTCTATCTCTACGGCTCAGGGACAACATAGGCTCCACCGGCCCGCACGTTTCCTGTGTTCGATGTCACTTCCTTTTTACCGGCGACCTTTCTAGGCGCGCGCGAGTTGGGGATTGCGTTGTTGTTTCCACGGCCCCTTCGAAGGACGAGGCTGCCTCGATGTTCCTTCTAGGCGACTGGAGGCCGCGTGACTCGATGGTTCGGCGAAAGGAATCAGCTGCGGAGACGGGGCCTGGCGGAGCGGAGCCTGGATTGTCGTGGCTTCTCGGTCTGGTGGAAGAGAGGAGATCGGGGAAACGCGGAGGGTAAAATCGGGGGGGATTTGGGGGGAAATTACGAGATGCCGCGCCCATTGGGAGCAGTGATCGTGAGAAGGGGGTCGGATGGGCTCCTTTTAGGATGATGCGTCTTTCTTTCATTCGTTTCCTTCCCTTTGACAGTCTCCCATCTAAAACAGCGGAGTGGATTTTCCTTTCTTCCCTTTCCTTTCTTTCTTTTTCTTTTCTTTCTTTCTTTTTGTAAAGACACCTGAAGCTATTTGCTAGTTGTGGTTTAGGGTGACTTGTGAATCCAGTCGTTTTGTGGTTTGTTGCATAAACAGCCTGGTAAATCATTCGTGATTGTTTCAACTCCTACCCTCAAAAAGACGCTCTAGGGCAGGAGTCACCAACCTTTTGGACCTCGGGGACCACTAATTTCGTAATTTTAAATCCCACAGACCACTAATATGATTTTTTTCAAAAAGGTAAATAGTATTTAGTGAAATATAAAAAATGCAAATAATTTTTCTGTGGACCACCAAAATTTACTTGTGGACCACCGGTTGGTGACCACTGCTCTAGGGTACTGCACACCAAAACAACTAGACACAAGGACAGTTTTCCCCTGAATGCCATCACTCTGTTTAACAACTAATTCCCATAATACTATCAGACTATTTACTAAGACTGTGTTACTATCATTCTTCTCTTCCTTACTAGTATCTATCTCTTCCCACTTATTTTTTTAACCATGTTTGTTTCCTAGTACAATTTGATAGCTTATTAGTAACTTTGACTATCACTAAGTGTTGTATCTTTTTATTCTTGATGAATGTATTTCTCCTTATGTACACTGAGAACATATACACCTAAGACAAATTCCTTGTGTGTCCAATCACACTTGGCCAATAAAGAATTATATTCTATTCTATACATAAAGCCAATTCGCACCTAGCATCTTTCAAACTTAGTATATGTTGATGGTGAAAAGGTTGCCGTGAGTGTAGAATTGAAGTTTAGCAGGCTTTTGACTCTCTTGCTAACTTGTGTAATGATGACTGGGCTTCTACATCATGTTAGACTATAATGTGATTGGTTTGGGCTTAATATAACATAGGAATCCAGTCACTTTGATTGACAGTCTATGTTTTCTGCCTGTTGTTGATGAGCCCATAACTTAACATCAGTCTGGTTGCAGTCCAAATAGGGTAAATAAATCCACCAGTTAAAATAATATGTGAGATGCCACCAGCTGATGCAGCTTCCAAAGTGCATGCTCAGTCTCAGAATTTGGACCTAACCAATGCTGAACTTTGAACAGATATATAATGTCATTTAGTTTCATTAACTGTTGGAACAGCTTGCCTTCAGAAGTTGTGGGTGCTTCATCACTGGAGTTTTTTAAGAAAAGACTGGACAGTTAACCTGTCTAAAATGGTATAGGGCAGGGGTGTCAAACTCATGTCGTCACGGCAATGTCACATCAGGACTTTTTCCCCCTTCACTAAACTGAGTATAGGTGTGGCCAGTACATGATGCATCCAGTACACCGGCCTGGAGTTTGACAGCCCTGATATAGGGTTCTTTTGCTTGATCAGGGGTTGGACTAGAAGACCTACAAGGTTCCTTCCAGCTCTATTTTGATTGATTGGTTGGTTTTCTATTAAATTTCAAAGACATAGAGTGAACTACTGTGTTTTTTCCTCTATAAAGAAGGGCTTAAGATCCGAGAGAATGAATTGTGAAGTACCATATCAAAGACTTGCTGGATGGTTAATGTTCCAATCCAGAGGTTCCCAAACATGGCAGCTTTAAGACTTGTGGACTTCAATTCCCAGAATTCTGGGAGTTGAGGTCCCCAAGTCTTAAAGCTGCCATGTTTGGGGACCTCTGTTCTAACCCAAGTATACAGGTAGCTGTTGATTTATGACTATAATGGAGCCTGTCAATTATAGTCATAAGTCATGATGGTCATAAAGCATGTCACCAGACCCAATTTTAACACCACCACCCTTTTTTTTTTCAGCAGTCAATAAGCAAATGCTGAAGCTGTTGAGCAAGTGCCATGGTTCGTAAATGAACCCATTGTTCTCTGTAGAACATTTTTTGCTGGAAATCAGAAGTAAAAGATGGTTTACGGCAAAAATGCAAATTACAGTCATGTGACCAAAGGATGTTGCAAATACAGGTTAGTTGCCAAGTACCTGAAGTGTAGTCACATGACTATGGGGAGATGGTGATTTCAGAAAAGGGCCATAAATAGGTTTTTGGTGTCTGTAGTAATTTTGAATGATCACTGTGACCTGTTGTAAGGTGACAATTATCTGTGTAGCAGTGAGACTTTCATAGGAAATCTCCTACGATAGTTGGGAGAATGAGATGCCTAAGTTCACAAAGGATGTACTTTTGAGTAGATAGGAAAAACATGCCTGCAATTTAATGCACTTATCTACACGTCTCATTAAGTGTATCTGAACTTATTCCTGAACAAATATGCAGTTGTTATTTTACAAAATTAAATAGACATGATAGCAGAAGGATATAATGATGTCCTTTAACAGTCAATGCAGAAATGGAAATAAACCCATTTATATTGCACTGGGTTGCAAATTAAACCCTAAATTATAATGGCTTTGGGGTGAATGTTTCATAGATTTATACATTTCTGACGAGGAATAAGACTACTAAACTGATACTAGTCATGAGGAAGCCATGACTAAAATGTGCTCAGTCTTCGGGTTTTTTTACAATGAAATGTCAATAATGGAAGCAGAATGTTGTATTTGCTGGATCTTTTTCATGGCCAAGAAGGTCAGTTTTTTCATTGTTTGAAGAACAACTTCCATTTGAAACCATTCTTCTTCTGAATTTTCTAATGGATAATTTTATTCATGTTGAATAGATTTCATCCCAAATTGTAGCGTTGGATGGAATAATATATACAATATTATTCAATGCCTTCTCCATAAGAATCAGAGTGTGTACTCTTTCCATTCTGTTTATCACCCTTTAACCTGATCTGAGAACTTTCCTTTATTGGTACTTAATAACTTTCCTATGCCAGGCTTGGGTCAGTGGCCTCACTTTAGGAAGCAGTAAGTAAACTGGTAGCATGGCAATTGGAAAAAGTTGCAATGCAGTTCTTGGATTCTGGACAAGATGTACGTTAGAATGCCTTCTTTTTGTAGGATTTAATTGGAATGACACACATTATTGTTGTTTTTCTTTCAGGTGCTGATGGAATCACTCTGCATTCTCTAGACAGTGACACGAGGGATTTTATGTTTTAAGACATCCGTGGGTTATTTATATATTTCTATGCAGCCTATGGGCTGTCGCTTCAGGAATGGCTCCCCAGTTCCGCAGTTATGTTTGGGACCCTGCTCTTATCATTTCTCAGATCATGCTCATGCAAGCCATTTATTACAGCAGTCTGGGGCTTTGGTTGGCTCTAGTAGACAGTCTGGTACAGAGCACCCCTTCACTGGACCAGATTTTCAGTTATGAGGTAGGCATTTCGGTATGTCAAAAAGAAATTCTGACAAATCAAAGTGGGCAGTAGGGAAAGAAAAATCTTGCAGAAGATTTTTAGGAGGGATACTGAAAGCTAACATATAATGCATTGCTTCTTATGTAATTTACATTTAAATTTAACATAACTTTTTGGCATATATTATAAATGAAATCATCAGTATGTCAAATGTTAAAATATGCACTGTTTCAAATTCCTGCCTTTATTATATCAGTATTAAAATGAGTTTGATTACTTGTCCAGATAGTGCCTCCAACTATAGAACTGATGTAATGGTGTATCATTGAAGCCAATAGATCTTAGCTGGTTTACAGTCTATTGCAGTGACTATGTTTCTTTGTATCTGTACAGGTTTTGGGATTTGCCACCTCTCCTGGGAGACTTTCCACAATGGCATTTATCCTAAATGCACTCACCTGGTAAGTCAGGTTATATATTTCTCACATCCTCAAACCAAACACCTTTAGAATGGTGAGCTGCCTCTTGATTAAAAAAACAGAAGCATTCAGATTATCAGGGCTGAAAATTTAAGGCCAAACTAAAGAAGGTTGGGATTGGGCATTTGACATGATTAGCTGAATAGCCCAAAATATCTGCCAGGTGGACAATGGAGCTACAGATGCAATGGGTACATATCTGAGTGACCCGGCTGGGAACACAGTGTCCAGGAGAAAATCTACCTGTGTAATTCGTAAGAGAGGACACTGAGTTGCTAACACATGATGAAATCGGGTTGGTGGAACTGCTCATATCGTAGGGAGATATCATGAAGAGGCATCTAGAGGAAAAAGTATAGAAGCAGGGCCATACAGAAAGATCAAACTGAGGCTGATAAATTATAAGCCAAATAATGGTAATATGTAATGCAAAAAAAAAAGTGAAGTTGGAATTGTTTAAAGTGCAATGAAGGGACGCGGCGGCTCAGTACCTAAGACACTGAGCTTGTCATTCAAAAGGTCGGCAGCTCAGCGGTTTGAATCCCCAGTGCCACGTAACTGCATTACTTGTCCCAGCTTCTGCCAACCTAGCAGTTTCGAAAGCACGTAAAAATGCAAGTAGAAAAATAGGGACCACCTTTGAATCTTTGACCCCCATAAATCTTTGACAAGATCAGTGGCAAAATAGGCTTTAAAAATAAACTAACATTTCAAATCTTTCATGGAACTATCTGTAGACAATGACCACCTGTAGACAATGACCACCTAAGAGGAACTTTTGGTCAGGTTTGCCTTTAAAAGAATGAATACTGTTGTTGTTGTTTTTCAAATTAGGAGGCTGATAGGAATGACAGTAAAGGAAAAGAAAAAAAAATCCAAGAAGGATTATTCAAAACCACAATAATACAAGCTTGGCAATAATGCTTAATCCAAAACAGGGAGAGAGAGAAAAATATTCATCACATTAAGGTCAATAGGATGAGTCACGAAAAGTGTCAAGGAAATTATTAGAAAAAAAATGTTTTCCTTCAGAAAATTGATTTAAAAAAAAAAAGGAACATTCATTGACACAAGGAATTTAAGCAGAAAAGGATTTTAAGAAGCTTAATGGCAGTCATAACAAAGGTTATTACTTCAGAAGCAGGAAAGGGGTGAGGAATATGGGAATTAACTCCCTTAAAGAAGGGAATTAAGGAGAGATTAGTAATATAAAAAAAAGAGATTGCAAAGGCTTTATGGCCTGTATATGCCATCGGGGTCAATCGTGCCCCCAAAAGAGTGGCAGAAACCAAGCGAAGGAGTGTGATTAAGAAATTCTAAAAACATTCTACGGATTAAATGACTGAGCCTCGATCTGTCCCAAGAGTTTTGTAAAAACTGAAAATATCTATGGAAATTCTCAGTCATCCAGGTCATGGATGTCCCAGAAGGACTTTCTCCAAAAGGCAACTGGACTTAGCTTAGTTTTTTTTTTCCTTGAAAACATTTTGCTTCTCATCCAAGAAATTTCTTCAGTTCTAAATAAGGAGCAAAATGTTTTCAAAGGCATAAAAGCAAGAAAGTCCAGTTGCTTTTTGGAAAAAGCTCCTATTGGGGGGGGGGGGACACACAACCCTGAAAACATCCATCTGCATTCTACTGATGCTGAGGAATATCCCTAAAATAGTTTGCACTTACTTATTTACTTACTTACTTACTTAATTACTTACTTTACCTACTTACTTACTTACTTACTTACTTACTTACTTACTTACTTACTTACTTACTTACTTACTTACTTACTTACT
>JANHFP010006094.1:8545-18711 GCA_032468135.1 Calamaria suluensis | reverse complement strand
ATTTATGGCTGTACACCGCCCCGAGTCCGCGAGGAGAGGGGCGGTATATAAATTTAATAAATTATTATTATTATTAAACTGCTTGTGGCTGGAAGTCTAGATTATAAAAAAAAATGGTTGAATAAAGTAAAGTGGGAGAACAGAAGCTTTTATCACTTCACTGAATTTCAATTTCTGCAAAAATGTACTTTTTATTGCATTTATCCACAAAGAACTAAATATAGTATTATTTCATTCTTATATTTTTCATCACACTGTTGCCCTGTTAGGTTATTTTTAGAGACAGCAATTGGTCCAAAGTCCTGCTGTAACTGTCATAACAGAGTGAGAATTTGAATTTACATTTTGTAATTTATCTGTGTAATTTATTCAATGGTTTTTGAACATTTGTTTGAATATTTGTTTAAAAAAAAACAAAAAAGAGTAAGAAAAGGGAACAAATAAAACATATTATATACAAGAAATAGTTCAGTCTAATTTAAAATAAATCACTATACTTGAAATAAACATTCATTTATCTTATGCCAAAACAAAGGCAACCCAAAAAGTGAACTCATCTATATTTTAAAATAATGTCAAGATATTTTTGCATTTCCAATACTAAATAGTAATGTCTTTCAGTTCCTGCAGTGAATTTATATAATTTTTTTTTCATTCTTCATAAATGATATATTCTTACATTTTGGTGGTTGGGGGTTTTCAGGAGCAGGGAAATTATAATCCAAAAGTAAATTCTCAATGTTAAACTGTGTTAAATTTTGGAAGACCATATTCACAAATTTATAGATATAAAGCCAAAGCACAGTAATAATGGGACAAGCCCACCAATTGTGGATTTCACTTATCTTTGCTACCAGTTTGCTCATGCATGTGCCACTTCTGTGCATGCTCAGAAGCTTCTGCACATGTGTAGATCATATTTGATGACGTCCAGGCAGGTGGGTGGAGCCTCACACTACCACTGTTGCTGGTTTCCCTGAATCGGGGTAAACCGGTAGCAACCCACCACTGAAGCCCACATCATATGCTTAAGTACCTCCTCTTTATATATAATAAAGTTAAAAGCCAGCATTGTTTAAATGTTATCTGTAATGTCCAATAAAAAGGAAAATAATCAGGGAAATGAATGGGAAAAACATCTCAAAATGTCACATGATGGCAATGTGATGCCACGAGTTTGATACCTGTGCTTTAGATGAATTAATTTCATTTGAGATTTTAGCACACTTAACATTAAGAACATAGTCATTTATTTGCTGCTATAGAATATTCCAACCCTGTATTCAACAGTTCTTGCAAATAAATAGTTTCCACTATATTCTTTGTTTATAGAAAAATATGGTGGATTTAACAGCCTCTAAGGCTTGTTCCAGTATGATGTAAATCCAAACTGACATATTTTAGTGGATAATGCTGCTATTTTGGGTTTTGTGAGATTTTGGGGCAATCCAAACATTTCTTACAATAAAATGTTTTAAAAGTTTATTTGCAATAAATAGACCACAAATAAGATTTTTGTCCTTGACAAAATAACAACACCAATTCAGATTGGGATTAGTCCAAACTGCAAATTTGTTATGTGATAACCCTTCCTCTGTAACTGATAAACTACATTAGGTTTTACAAGTTAGGTTTTTTTCACCGGACCCCAGAACCAAAATAATATTTTACATTGGACTAAATCCATCGATAGGTTTATAGTTTATATTTATAGCCACTGAAATGAGCCCTATGAAAAGTAATGTTTCACCCTGTTTTCCCTGCTGCTTTCTTCTTTATGTTCATTAGCCCCTTATATTCTTTTCCATAAAAAATATTTTATGAAAATTTGCTAATTAAACACATGGTCCTCATTTTGTCAACTTTTACTTTCTTATGTAACTTTTAATCACACATTGATTCAGCTTGCCCTCATCAGGGGTCAACTGATGAGGCCTGGGAGCACATCAACCCAATGATTAATGGACAGCTCTATCTTCAAAGTCAGCTGGCTTTTAATTGACTGATGTTTTGTTTTACTAATTTGCTGTCTCTTCAGCCAGAGACAGGAGAGGATGCCAGATGAATAGTTATGGCCATTGTCACTGATATATGCAAGATGTGTGTGTATAATCTCTGTCATATCTTTCCTGTTCTCTAAATCTGTGAGAAGTACAGAATTTTAATTTTCAGACTCTCTTTTCCTTCAAGTGTTTATCCGTGGCTTAGTTTACAATGGTTTGTAATCCTTTTTAATTTAAAAGAATTTTTCAAGCCCCTTGGGTTTTTTACCTGCCACTGTATTTATCTTCTTTTTCCAGTAAGGAGAGGTTATTGGTGATTCCAGCTAGATTTTTCTGCCCATTTCAATCAAAGGCATTACATTACTACATCTTCCCTTCTTTTATTGTTTTATCTTCGTGTAAGGAATATATGGGTAATATCATCATCATCATTTTAACCATTGTCTATTCACTGCTGAAGGCCTCTTCTGTATGTTTTCAACTAATCTGGCCCTCAGGCTTTCTTTTGCCACTTGGGCCCACGAAACTTGCTAATGTCAATCCATCCTGTTTTAAGTCTCTTTTGTGGATGCTTTTTATCAAGTGGGATCCATTCGATGACTGCCTTGATCCACCTGCCATCAGTTCTTCTTGCTATGTGAACATTCCATTTCCATTTCAATTGTTTTACTCTCTTGATGATATCATATTTTCCTTTGTGATTCACGTCCCCAGTTGACATTTCCTACTATTTCCTACTACATTTTTTAAAATCTTAACATAAGAAGTATGAACTGACCAGGGGTGAATGGGTTGGTTTGACTGGGTGGGTGTTGCCAATTTTTAAAAAACTTTTTAAAACATTGTTTTACTACCAGTTCTGGGGAATAGGTAGTAAAAATGCTTTTAAAATGTAAAGAAAGCCTCAGAGGATCACAATAGAGTCGCAGGATCGTGGGAGGCTATTTTCCTTACATTTTAAAGGCATTTTTCCTACCTAAGTATTCACTGGATGTTAAGATTTTAAATGTAAAATTCCTTTAAAATGCATTTAGATGCCTTTAAAATGTAAAAGCCTCTGACGATTGCACAGAGGGGGCGGGGCCAGTGTTTTTTGGTACTGGTTCTCCAAACCACCACAAGTTGTGGTTCAGAGTGGCAACCATTCCCATTAATTTCTTCCTATGGTGGTGCTGTGATATATCAAAATTAGGACATTCCTCATAGCCAGCCAAACTCCCAGGTAATTTAAGCCCCCTACCTCTCCCAACTATCAGCATCACATTGTCCCTCAATGTCCTTGTTTCCAGGCTATCATCATCCCACTTTGCACTTGTCACTTTGCATTTGCCTACTGTAAATTGGTAGCACTGATTATTGTTGCTTGTTTTGTTCTTTAATTAAACAGTACAGAAAAAGAAAAAGGAACAAGAATGCAAAATAACAGCATCCACATACACACACAAAGGGACTTCTCATCCATGTATGATGTATAGGTTTCATTGTAAGCAATTCATTCATAATTCACAAGTGACATCAAGTCTTCAATCCACTGAGTAATGGAAGTGACAAATATCTTTCCAGTGTTGAAGGATAACTCTATTAGCAATAATAAGGGTATGGAGAATCCATTTTCATTGTCCAGCTGTCAATACCTCTTACACCAATTGACAATTGGTGTTACTGGCTATCTTTCCTTAGCATCTTTATTCCCTTTTGCCTGTTTCTGCCACCGATATAGTTTCAACTTCCTCCTCTCATTTCTCTTTCTCTAGTACATACATTTTCTTCTGATTTCCCTACCCTCCAAATCTTCCTTTTGAGGTAGTTCAAATGTTGTTGTTTTCCTCTACCTCTCATCATTCTAGACATTCAGTCTCATCTTCCATTTCTTTTTCACATAACCAGTGCTAGGAAAAAGCATCAGGACAGGGTCTCCAGAGTGACTGATGAGACAGATTATGCTTCAGGCCACCTTATTTTATGACAAATTTAACACAGGCCCAAACTTATGTATTTGCATAGAAAATTACTGCTTTGCATTTTAAATTATTTTAACTAGACCAAAGTGAGGCTGAAATAAAACTTAAAAAGTACTTAGCAAAAACCATACTTCATTAAAAACCATTATAATTAAAAATGAATGATTTGTTAAAAATATGCTTTAAAGCATGAAATATTTAAAACTCAATTAAGCTAAGATTACAGTACTATCCAGAAACTGTAAATTGAAACACACAGTGTTTCAGGGTTGAAATGAAGGGTCCTTGGTGCTCTCTTGCTTGGTTGTTTTTCTGCAGATGTTCATTACCCTAATTAGGTAACATCATCAGTGCTAGACCTGAACTGATCTATCACTGATGTTTTTACCTAGCTTGAGTAATCTGCAAGAAAACAATCAAGCTTAGAGAGCACCAGCGGCCCTTCACAGTAGTTCCATCCATCAAAAGAGCTAAATAACCAAGAGAGATGAGAATGATCCATCTCACATCTCTGTTTGTATCAACCTGATTATGACCAGGCTGTACTATGTTTCAGTCTAAGGCAAACACATAGAAGGGTAACTTCACTCTATGTAATGATCCCGCACAAACCAATTAACAGAAATTTCCCCAAACAAACATAGGCCACATGTCCAAAAGCAATTTGTCTTTATTTGGAAGTTAACCTCACTTCTTGGAACAGCAAACACAAATCTTTTGCCAACATGAGATATGGCTGCAGTCCAGAGGCAAATTAAAGTCTTATCAAGGCACAGATAAAAGTTGGTTACTCACGAAGCAGAGACGAAGCAGGAGCTATGACTGAATGGAACAAACTGACCCCAGCAAAAGCCAATCCGTATCATCTGCCTTAAAAAGCCTCCACTTAACTATCTCTTACTGTCGAGTAGCCTTTCCTTTTCCTGAGCTCCTTTGTCCCCATGTCTCTCTCTGGTGTCCACTGGGGGCACTGTTCCTTCTTCAGAGCTATCACTCTCAGCTTCCAACCCCAGCTCCCTAGATTCTGTCGGATCCTACTCATCTTCCAAGCCTAAATGCTCCACTCTGCTCTCTGCCAGCCGTTCCACCTCATCCTCTGAGTCAGACACTGGCAGCAGCATGACACATATTTAGCACATTGTGCAAACTTCCCATTGACTGTAATTCTAAAAATGTTTCTGTTTCTATATTCCAATTATTTGGGTAGCAAATTTCAATACTGAGTGGATTGTTCATTTCCACTCTGTTTCTACTCTAGATGGAGCAAATTGAAGACATATATTTTCACTTTGGGAGATTGGAAATAAAATTCCAATTTGGCATTATTATCTCTCTCTTAGCCTTGCTTAATCATTATACTTTTATTTCTAGATGTCAGGTCCCCAAGGCATCTTAACAGATGATCTATGATGTCATTTAAAACATATTTTGAGATGCCTTGCAGATGCATTGCAGGTTTTTTCTCATATCTACTTACTGCATTGTTTGGACTCTTCCATGCATTAAGAGCTTGGATGATGGAAATTAGCGCTCTAAGGTTAGCCAGCGAGCCTATTTTATGTATGCCCATTTTCCTTATAATTTAATAATATTACCTTTCTGAAAAGATATATAACTAGAAATACTAATGCCCTCAATGTAATCTAGGCCTCAATAGTACTTCTACTCCAATTTACCTAAAGTTAAAGCTTTGTTATATGTCAGTTTTATTATTCCGCTTTCAGCTGCTGATTTTTTTTTAATGGAGTTAACATTATTTCCCTACTTTGATTAAGGATTGTTTTTCTTTTGTGCTAGATACTAATAGTTAATCAGATTCAAAAGTTGTAGTCATTTAGATATTATATGTTCTGGTGATTTTTATCCAACTGCAATTTGCAAATATTAGTACCACTGTTATGTAAATGATCCCAGCAAGTAAAAATTCACCTGTATGATAATTAAATTAAAAATGATTAGCTGAGAATGTTAATGAAAGCCCTGTAACACTTAATTCATGCCCTCAGCAAATTTTAGAAAATTAGCATTGTGAAATCACATTTCCATTTCTTTTTAACTTTCTTGTTTTCCTCTTTAGCTTAGATTATTATTCAATTTCTCTGTGAAGGCATGACTGAAATAAGAGCGTAAATGTTTCAATCAATCAGTTCTGCTTTCTTTCAAAGTCAATTTTGAAATCTCAAGTTCTTTCCATTTTTTGTTACTAAATAAAATAAATAAGCCTCATGCCTAAAGGAACTATTATCCAAAATTCAATAAATGCAGCTATTCCCCAAGTGGGGAATAGAGCACCATATTGTCATACGGCTATTGGAACTGACTGTGGTAATTAAAGACATGGCATCCTTAAGTCAGTATCACATGCATAGTTGAAAACACAGATTTACAAGTAGACTAAGCCCTCAATGCTATCTTCTCAGGTTTGACATAATTTAGTTTTCCCCCACAGTGCTTTTCAACTTCATATCCTCATTCATTTTTTGAAGAAAATTGTGAATTTTGGTATATCCTTCATTGGATATAATCAACTCAATCTGGATCTTCATTGGAAGACTTCCTCAATCATACTGACAGCCCTTCTGTTGTAGGCTTTGGCACATATACAGTACATTCATATCTATGTAAATGATGTAAAAGAATGTTTCTGCATCATCCATCAATAAGGTTTCTTCATGTCATATCTCGTTTAGTGAGTCTTCTTGATTCTGATAAGTTATTAAAGAGAAAGTAGTTCTACATAATTATTTATTCAATTTATATGACCCTCATCTCACTCTGTGAAGAGACACTTTATTATATGACAGAAAGCAAAGAGTCAATTGCTCCTAAAGGTTTTCAGAAGAGGTGGATCCTAATTAAAAGCCATCAAACACAGTAGTTGTTTGTTCATGAGGTGAACAAACAACTGCAACTGTTCAACTGAAATCATTTTTATTAACTAGGATTTCTAGAAATTCACAACTTTTTTTTCAAAATAATTTTATTTTATAGGATAGGGAAAAGGGAAATGGGAAAGGGGAAGGTTATATTTCCATGTTTAATTCAACAGCGTGTTATCCGGGTTTAAGTGATCTATTACAATATTAAATAATGGGTAATAATATTTTGTAGTAATAATATTCCTTAATTTATATTATATTCAACAGATAATCCAAATCTAAAAAGTTCATAATATCTCACAATATTCTTAAACGTTCTATTAACAATCAATAGGGTTTTTCCATGGGTTTTAAGTTCCAAAACTTAATAAGTCTATCTTGTCTTTCTTTTCATTTTTAAACATGTTTCATTTTAACACAATTTTAATTAATTTCCAGTTTCTTAACAATATATTTTACATTTTAATAAGCAAATCTATTATCAATTATTTTATCTTGTGATCTCAGTTTTCTAGAAGTTCCCAAATTCTGTGTACTCTAATTTGTATACAAAAGTCTCCTCCAGACTTCTTTATTCTTATGCTGACTGGCAACATGACAAGTCTTTGCTTGAAGTAGCTGTTCTGACCAAGGCTTCCTGAGTCAGTAAAACACACAAGTAGTACTAAAAACCTCTTTTATTGCAACAGCTGTGAATTCTATTTATTCACAGAAGAGTCCCAAATAATTCTAGAAGTCCTTTGGGATAAGGCTGATAACCACCCACCTTTATCTCCCTTGACACACTGCCAAAGACCTAATTGGCAAAGACACATGGAATCCAAAATCAGAGCTTCAGTCTTTAAACTGAACAGAATTAACAATGTTGCTCCCTGCAAAGGCCCACATGCCTTTGCTCCAGGGGTGAAATCCAGCAGGTTCTGATAGGTTCTGGAGGACCAGTAGCAGAAATTTTAGTAGTTCAGAGAACCAGCAAATACTAACTCTTACTGGTCCCAGAGTGGGGTGGGATTGAGGATCTTGCAATATCCTTCCCTCAGGAGTCACAATTTTGCAACATCCTTCTCCTGCCATGCCCACCAAGCCATGCCCATAGAACCGGTAGCAAAATAAATGGATTTCACCACTGCTTTGCTCTTCTAAGTCTTATAGGAGGGGCCAATCATCTCCAAGCCCTACTCCCAAGTTGTCCCTTTTATTTTAACTGTTCTTGCCTTCTAACAGCTCTGTGCATGCTTGCACCAGGAATAGGATTCTCCTATTCCTGGGCCTCTCTGATGTCCGGCTCTACAGGCTCTGGAGTCCACACATAACTCCCAGATGATGGCCCCACCTCTGCCTCTGACACAGAGCCCTCATCCAGTTTTCCCCAGACTCCAGGACTGGCCAATGTGCCTCCACAGCCTCCACAGCCCACTGTACATCTCTACTGCCAGTTCCGCAGGCTGCTGGCAGATCACAACAGTAGCCTTGCAGTATTCTACCAATGGAATGATGTCATCTGTAAGATAGAAACTAATGGATATCTTTAATGTTCTTGAATTGAGAAGATAACATTCAAAGAGGTATACAAGCAAGGAATCTGAATGATCACTGCCCCCTTGTCTATGAACTTGTCATAAAACATAGACAAGCAATTAGTCCAGGTTAGCTGTTGCTTAGCAGCCTACGTTTCTGGTATGGATTTCTTTTCAAAGGAGTTTGCTTGCAATCCAGTTAAGTGATTCCAGATGATCCAAGTGTTCACAAGATTTTATTAAATTGTGGGGAAACAATGGCTTTCCTAATGTTTTTCCCCAACATCAATAGGACCTTGGACTTCTTGATCAAAATTATTAGAACTTAAATAGCACATCCTGGAGACTGCTAGCATAAAAATGTTTTTTTCAGACAAGGAATGGTAGCATGTACTGTATATGTACTGCACTTATTTATTAATTGTTGTCTTCCATCCTGTCCTAAATAAAAATTAGTTTTGGTAGCAGGAGAAATGTTGAGAACTTGTCATGTAAGCTATCCTATAGGTTGAAGCAAAAAGTTGATCAAAGCAACAGTCTCAAAGATGAGCTATAGAAATGGCAAAGCAGATGGAAGGGAAATAAAGACAAGCATGCTATTAATCCTCAAATAATTTCCAAGGGGAACAAAACATGTTCTAATTTTTGTTGTTAGTTATTGATCTTTACATAATGGCTTCTTTTTTCTTCCTTCAATTTTAAATCTGTCCCAGTAGCAGTTACTATTGCTCTATGTGCACATTTGAATCTGAGGTTAATTGGCATTGGGATTTTGTAAAAGGTAATGGGTCTAAGTTGCTTTGCTTTGCTAAAGCAATTTTTAAAATAAATTAGTTACTTGTGTTCTGCAGTCAGTGACAACACCGGTTCCAATAAAGTAAGAGACTTCTCAGTGTCTTGATTCAGAATTGACAGTTGTTTCACGCATTGCGAGAACTCTTGGGAAAAGTTATATTCTTGTCTCATGCTTCCTTTCTTTCTCTGCCCTCACATGAGAAGAGGAATGTGAAAAGAAAACCAAAACAATTGAGGGCCAAGAAAACATTTGCAACTCTTCTGTATTTTTTTCCCAAAACATTTAATAACTTTTTTATCAGCTTTAAATCTGTAGAAAATGGAAATACTGATTGGTAATCGTCTATCTCCACACAAGCAAATTTAGTTATTATTAAATTTCTTGGATTCAAATAACTATTCTGGATAGATGTTTCTAGCAGATGTTTTGATATCATATGATGAAGCATATCATGTTTCATCATCCTGGGCAGCAAGATGTAATCAACAATCTTTGCAATCAGATGATCTAAGTGCAATTCAGAATTCAGAAATGCCTTGCTGCTTGCAGAAGAATTAAGCTGAACAGTAATGACTTCTAAGATATCTTTGTATACAGAAAATTGCAATAGCCTGGGTATACTAATACTTTAGTATCAGATACTAAAGTACATATCAGATATTTTTTGTTTCCTAGTTGACGTCAGGTTAGTTAAAGTCCCCCCATTACTACAATGGTGTGTTTCCTACATACCTCAATTAACTAAATATCAGGAAATTGATCTATTATCTCTGGTTGGTGGGGTGCCTGGTAGTACACACCTATAGTAAAGTCATTTCTTTTATCTCTAATGCTTACCCAAATTTCTGGAAGGCTTTCATTCCTAGTATTGTGAATTTCTGTGGGGATGTAATAATTCTTCATATTCTTTTTTTAAAATATTTTTTAATTAAATATTTAAAACATACATGTTTAGAAGTAAACACTTAAAACAACATCAATTAAACAAAACAGAAAGAAGAAGAAAAGAA
>JANHFP010006093.1:175297-186704 GCA_032468135.1 Calamaria suluensis | reverse complement strand
CTAAAAATGGAAGGTTGGAGACCGGCCTATAACTCTCCAGGAGGGTTGGGTCTAAGCCCGGCTTCTTCAGAAGAGGATGCACCACCGCCCATGACCAAGTATGTGGTAGAGGCAAGAACGCTCTCAAATTATCCACAACCAAACTTTATTCAAATCCAATGCTCCCCCACAGTTCTCCGACAGGAATGACTCCACCCAGATGTAAAAAAAAGAGACGCCGAGATTAAAACTGAACTTGGATGTAGTCCAGGTCTGTTACAGTTCTTAGGAGTTAACACACATTCCTCAGCTCAGTATTTCAGACTTGGTCATGAATATCAGAGGCATGAATTCATGGATAAGCTATGAAGAAATCAGCTTTGACTCCAGGAAGTCAGTGTTTCCCAAATGCCTGCTTTTAAAGTCATCTGCACAGCTGAATCCTATTACTCACTTCCTTCTGAATAATCCCTTTTGCAAGGCCTTCCTTTCTCTTCTTTGTTGGCTCAGATGAGGAGGAGGCGATCCTAGTTCCTCCTCCAAACTCCTCCTCTCTGGGTCTGCCTCTACCCCACTTGGTCCAGCCTGACCTTGCTCTTCCACATCTTCATCTGCAGCTCCTGCCTCCACCACACTGCTCTCTGCCAGCTGTTCCTCTTTGTCTTCCGAGTCAGATGCTGACAGAGGCATGACAGGGGCTATGAGATTATTTGTTAAAGAAGGCATATCAAAGAATTGCATGCTTCATTCACTTTTGTGTCTGCCTCTATTTGTCCCCTTCTTTTTTTCTATCCACATTGATTTCCCCAATAAATTCTTTTTTTAAAAAAAATAAAATCTTTTCCACTTCTGATCCCTGGCAAACATTTGATATCCTGATTCAAAGTGAGACCATTATACACTGAAACAGCCTTCCTACTTTCTGTAAACATTTTTGTTTGGTTGCAAAAATTTCCCTCTGTCAGCATATGCACCTTTGTCTATTTTTAAAAGAAGAGCCTTTTTAATGATTGGACAATGATAGTCCCCAAGTCATATTCAGTCAAAGCCAACTAAGGCTTTATCACCTATCTAAATCCACATGGAAGCTATTTTTAATTAAACGTTGACATATCATTCCAAATTACATTTAGGAGGGAACAATATATGTACAGATACCAGAGGCTTTATGAATCCCATTGGTAAGATTAAGACAGAAGTCATCAATTACAGAATCTGAATTTCCCTGCGTAACATTCAACTCAATCTGAGGCCTTGGCTATATTGAAGTGACCATGTTTGGCAACAATGACAGTGCGTGGCACAAAGGCAACACAGCCAGAGAACTGTTAAGAGTCTTTTTATTCACACCAACTGTGCTCCCCAATGTCCTGTTCAGCTCTTTGGCCAGAAGAAAGAACTTTTTTCAGCAATTTGTGAAAGTCTGTTTGCTGAAAATACTTCAGTCCCAATTACAGTCAACAAGATAAACAGAGGATCATTAGCCCAGCAACTTGGGTACTCCAGGAGCTTGGCAGGGAATTATAATCTGTTGGAAGGAAGCCAGGAACAATGACAAAGACCCAAAGAATGTAAACTTTGTTCCTGACCAAACTGCCTTTCCATCTGTGGCTTCTTATAACCTCTCTCCTGCAGCTGTGCCTTGTTACAGAGAATCAAGTCCTCTTCCTTCCTCATAGACCACATTGCTCTCTTCTTCCCTAGGATGGGGAGGGGGTGAACCTTGGTCATCACCTGAACCCCCTCCCTCTTGTTTTAACTCTCCCCTACTCTGGCTAACCTGGCCCGGCACTTCCCCAGTCTCTTCCACAGCCACCAGATCTACGGTCTTGCTTTCTGCCAACTGTTCCTCTTCCCCTTTGGATTCAAATTCCAACAGAGACATGACAGACATCCTCATAAGTGGCATCCATATTATCCTTAGCTCATCATTTCTGTCTTATCTGAAATAATCTACCTCCATACAATCACTGGGGAAAAAATATTTTTATTTTTTTAAAAATAGATGGGTCAGTGTTGAAACAGCATCATCTGAATCAGATGAGGAAGAGCATTTTATGCTGAAAATTCATAACTAAGAAAAAGGTTTAGGTAGATCAAAGAAGAGTTTTCTGTTTATGCTAACAAGACTTTCCTTTGCAGAACTTTGCACAGAATATTTTTTCCACTGGAATAAAAACTGAACAAACAAACAAACAAAAACACTCACCGTCAAAAGATAGCCCTTGAACATTTCAGAGATAGATTTAAGGACAAACAATGAGATATGAGCAAATCAAATAAATTGGCTTAGGTATCATTTAAGGCACAGCTATCTGTATCTCCCTAGCTGTAGCTCCTTGTTAAGCTTGGGTGAAATAGTATCCAAATTGCTCAGCCTTGCCTATGGTGTCCAAAGCCTTGTCCAAATCAGAACCCAAGTGCAGAACCCAAGTTAGGGAAAATTGTTTGATGTAAATAAATCTGAACTAGCCCTATCTTTTTTATACTTTATCCTAAAGCCTCATGAACCTTCTGGCAAATACGTTTCTTCTCATGCCTGAATCAGCTTCTGAGTGATCGTAGGATCAAAGTCAAATAAACCTCCTCCCCCACCATTCATCCATTATTGGTCTGTATCTACTAGATAAGGCAGCATCCCAAACTAGTTTAGACTTTCATGGTCCTGAAGGCCACAACTAATTCCAAACTTTCAGTAACGCTTTATCTCTCAAACAATTACTTGACGATAAGAGCTCAACTCAGAGATGCTAGGACCTGGAATGAAATAAAATTGGGTACCATTAAGCTGCAGCATTAAGTTTTATTCAAGCAGAAGTGTGGAAAGAGGTGTTCAAACTTGGTGAACAAATTGAGAGCAAATGGACACCCATCAGCTGCTCAGGAACTCAAAAAGGTAAAGCTGCCAGCAATCACTTGCTGGGCCCATCTAAATCATTTGTGCCAATATTCAGCTCTCTAGCATTCTTTTAAGAGTGCACTATTTCTGACATGAAACCTTCCATTAAAGCCAAACGTTTTTCAATGATAGCATTTTATTTGAGAGTGAGTCTTTGGCATTGTACGAAGGGAAAAAGAGCACATTTTCTTCTCTTTTTCATGTGGTAGAATCTTTAAAAACCTTTCCAATGATTAAGATTTTGAATCAATTTGGAACATGTTCCAGAAACATTTTGAATTTATGAAAACCTTGCCAGTTGAATTAGTTACTTAGAAGGCTGTTATGTTGTATTGTTCTTTTGCTTAAAGAATATCATAACTGTCATAACACACCTTATAAATTGCTTATTCTATATTATTCAGTATTATTGAAGGATTCTTACTCATCTTATATTTGGTTCCTTGAATTATTTTCTAATAAACTTGGACTTTAGAAAAGGAAACACAGTGAAATAATTTCTAATGAAAACAACAACCTGGGAACTGTTAATTTGATTTACTTTCACTGCCCTTTTTTCATTTCCCACACTTTACTTTGTCTTCTTTAAGAGCTAAATTACACCTAGAAAGAAATCTGCCGGATCAGACTAAACACCTCTAAACATTCCCTTCTGGCCAATCAGAAATCGGAAGAGATTCACAGATAGGAAAGCAAAGGAGGTAAACTGCATTAATTTATGCCTAGAGAAAAACAACACTAATGATCAAACAGAACTCATTTCAGAATGAGACCTAACTGCAGCAATAACTAGACAAAGAAGAGAAGATACTGTATATCTTCTCAAACCAAAACAAGAGTAAATACTTTTTTTCAAAATCCTGGTCACCCTGGATTTTGTGTCCTGGGCACTGAAGGGCTGTCCCATTTTATTATGTTTAATTTCTTTTAATAGAACATAAAGGAAACAAATTTGTTGCAAAACATGGTATCAGGCTCAAGCATATTTATTATTTTCAAGGATAGATTTGGAATTTTGAAATGGGAGTAATCAGTTGAACCAGAATAAGATCAGGAGAGATTTCTGTCTTTATGTTATTTATTTATCAGAAGGTCGGCAGTTCAGCAGTTCGAATCCCTAGTGCCGTGTAATGGGGTGAGCTCCTGTTACTTGTCCCAGCTTCTGCCAACCTAGCAGTTTCGAAAGCACATAAAGATGCCAGTAGAAAAAATAGGAAACACCTTTGGTGGGAAGGTAACAGCATGTGTGTGTGTGTGTATCCATTTGCAAATGGATACACATACACATTTGTGTGCCAGCAAAGTGAACAAGATAGCAGGAAAATAATCACTTTTTTTAAATTGTGATTTTTAATCACAATTCCTTTGTATTGCCTGTATTAAAGACTACAAGACATAATTGGAAGATGTTGGGATGGAAGTATAATGAATTATTATAATTCATATAATAATTTTACATTTTGGTATCATTCCACTTAAAAACAATGCTAAAATTTATTTTTGTGTAATTGTGGTGAACTAGGTATTGATACTTTGAAGTAGCTTATCAGCAATCAAGTTTTTGAAACATTTGAGATAAAATTGTGAATTGGCCGCACATCCAGTAAAAATTTCTATTGATTTGTCAGTGCGATCCTCACATATTAACAATTAGTAAAATTCCCATGTTGCAGTCAGCTTTGGAATGCATTTTAGGTTACTCTAAGCTTGCTGTCCTTTTTAAAAAATATAAATTGTGAAATCATCATTAAATTCTTTGAAGGAACTTTGGAATGCAGAGTTGCAGTATCTCATAGCAACATGTATTTAAGATCTTAAAGAATACTAAATATGATTTTAATCATTTGAGACTAATTCAATCAGACTCTTTTAAAGTTTACTGGGAATGTTTAAAAAGGATTGATTAACAACCCCCATCATGTTGGAAGTGTAAAATGAGTGAGGTGACACTCATATAATATAGGTTGATGCTTTTTTGGCACAGGACTTGAATGTTTTTAAGTATAGATTTATGGGGAAATCTTTAAATCTGTTAATCTATTGCTGCTTTTGAATTATGAAGCAAAGCTCTGGAATCTAACAGTCTGTGGGAAATTATGGCTTAAATGTACATGTGGGCTGGTTAAAATAATAAATATTCAATAATAATTATTTCAGATATAAGGGATTGCTTTTTAAATGTGTATGACTTATTTGTTCTTTTACACATATAAGGGTGAAGAAATATGTTCTTTTTTAGTGTAGATTTTATAGTTTACAATAAAACCAGTGACTACTTATAAATATAAAATATAAGCTAGATTTTGTCTTTGATTTTCCTTTTTCTCTTACTCCTATTTTTTTCCTTTTTTTACTGATTGTTTCATTTTGTCATTAACATGTACCTATATATTGTGCTGTTTTTTAAAAAGAATACATTTAAAAATATTTTTTTTTAAAAATAATAATGATATAGATTTCCCCAAGTTTGGCTTTATTTATTTGATTGATTGATTAATTAAATTTGTTTGCTGTCCTTCTCACCGTGAAGTGACTCTGGGCAATTTTAATATCCACAAGATCAATGCAGTTAAAATATGTTCATGTGCATCTGAATTATATTCTCCACACTTGAAATGTAATCCTATTTGAAGATTTATGGACAGCTGTCAGGATATTCTGACTATAAAAATATATATGAATCTATTATAAATAAGTAAATAAATATTGGAAAAAATGGCGCAAGCCCCAATTCACCAACCTGGATCATGCATTCTCTTTCTGTTTAACAGCATCATCTCCATTAACATAATTTAAAAAAACTATTATGATTGGTAATACTACGTATCTATATTGTTTCTCCTTTGTTGCTGTTTTTGCAGGCGTTTTTCATTTTCTTTATTCTTGTGTTTGCTATTTTTCTCTGAGGGAGGGAGGCTATATTAAACACATGATAATAGTAAAGTGATTTCTATAGCTGTTGTCATGAGTTTTCTGGAAGTGTCTGTATAGTTCCTAACACCTCGCCAGGCTGATGATAAAACCATACACCGTGATGAAAATGTATTCCCAAACTCTTCTGAAATTGCTATACCCTTTCTGCAAAGTCTTTCTGTAACTCAGGAGTATAACAGTTGTATCCTCCTTTCCAAATTAACAAAGTAAATCAAACACGAGGTTCCAACCATACTTTCTTATTTAATTACTTTAAAAATGTGCTGTGTATTTACCAGCATAATATTAAAAGTCTTGGAAAAATGTTTCATCTGCTCATGGACATAGCAAACTGCGCATCTCCATGTATATGAACCCAGAAGGAAATGACAACTTTTCTCATAGCAGTAAGAAATATCTTCAGAGAAATAGATAAAACCTGTGCCAAGAAATCACTCCAGTTTTTAAATGTCCTGAATCTATTATTTTGCCACTTAGTAGGCATTGCCAAAAATCATTTCGAAGCAATATATTTCATTTGTTCTTATTACTAAGCTCAAGAAGGAACACTGTCTAAAGTATAATTTTCCAGTCTCAGATGTTGGACCACACTTTCCATCACCACCAGTCAACCAAACCTATTAAACCTGGAAGGAGACCTAGTTGGTGGAAAATGTTAGATACAAGGAAGCCACTATAGTATTAATAACTATACTAGGGTGAGGAAGCCACTTACAAGGAAGCCACTATAGTATTAATAACTATACTAGGGTGAGAATTCTTCTTTTTGAACGAGAAATTCAGCAGAAAGTGTTTTCCAAGAGGAAACAGAAAATTGGTTTCTACAGACACCTATCAATAAGAAAACATGCAATATAAGAGTTTGAATAAACCACATCCCTAAACCACATTTCTTTATTTTCAGTTTCAGCTTAATATCTCATTATCTCAGCCCCACCCCCTTTGCCCGCCTGATGCTTTCTTTTCTTTTTAAAAGCATGCATTTCTATCTAAGTGTTTGTGCCTTTAAATTAATGTACAAAGCCTCCAAGCAGCCAGGAGCAATAATGGGAGGGGTTTTTCCCCTTTATTTAAACACATGCCTTTAAAAAGAAGGTGGGGGGAGCCTTCCGTGATTGCCGCTGTTGCAATCTTTTGGAACAGAGGTCTCCAACCTTGGAAACTTTAAGAGTTGTGAACTTCAACTTCCTTCCTTCAACTTCAGCTTTGCTGGCTGAGGAATTCTGGGAGTTGAAGTCCACAAGTCCTAAATTTGCCAAGGTTGGATAGCCCTGCTCCGGAAGCTCTTTATCAATCTCTATATAAGCTATGCTGGCTGGAGAATTCTGGGAGTTGAAGTCCACAAGGCTTAAAGCTGCCAAGTTTGAAGAGCACAGATTTAAAGGCACATTGCTTCTACCTAATACAGCAAACACTTTGGGGCAAAAAATTGGTGGGGTTCCTGAGAAAGCAAGTTCCTTAGGTAACATTGTCCCTATGCCATGAACAGCTTTAAAGAAGATATGCAACACTTTGAACTTGAACCAGAAGCAAACTGGTACCCAATGAAGCTAATTTATCAGTGATGTTACATGCACAACTTTAGGGCACCTAAAGCTGCATCATTCCATACTAGTTATATCTTCTGGATATAACTCACAGATAACTCTGCTACCCTTCAAAATGACTTAAACAATCTATCTGAATGGTCGAACAATTGGCAACTTCCAATTTCTGCTAATAAATGTTCACTCCTGCACATAGGTAATAGAAATAAGAACATCAAATGTTTGCTGGCTGGTAATGATCTAAAAGCTGACCCACACTCTGTCAAAGACCTAGGAGTACTCATTTCATAGGATATGAGTCCCAGAGCTCACTGTGGCATCATTACAAAAAAGGCACTGAGAGTTGTCAACTTTATTTTATGAGATTTTCTCTCTGGTAATGCTATACTTCAAACTAGGGTGTATAAAATATTTGTCAGACCTATACTGGAATACTGTTCACCTGTCTGGTACCCACACTGTATTTCAGACATCACAACAATAGAGAGGGTCCAGATATAATTTACTAGAAGGGTACTCAAATCTTCTGATCGAAATAAAATTGCCTATTCCACCAGGCTCAAACTTTTAGGTCTGGACAGCCTTGAAGTATGCAGTCTATGTTCTGATCTATGCTTAGTTCATAAGATCATTTACCAAAGCGCACTACCTGTAAATGAGTATTTTAATTTCAACCACAGCACCACAAGGGCTATCAATAGATTCAAATTCAATGTAAATTGTTCCAATCTTGATTGTAGGAAGTATGACTTCTGCAATAGAGTTGTACATGTCTGGAACACCCTACCTGATCCTGTTGTTAGTCTCACTAATCCTCATACATTTTCCCTTAAACTAAGGTGACCATTCATCCCGCTTTTGGCAGGACAGACATGCTTTTTAGCCACATGTCTCACATCCCGCGGCGTTGTTTAAAAGTTTCAGATTTTTTTCTCTGCTGCAAGCGGAAGGGAGGTGGAAGGGAGGCTAGTGCGCACCCTTCCTTCCTTCCTTCCTTCCT
Organism: Calamaria suluensis; assembly: GCA_032468135.1. Classification (NCBI taxonomy): domain Eukaryota; kingdom Metazoa; phylum Chordata; class Lepidosauria; order Squamata; family Calamariidae; genus Calamaria; species Calamaria suluensis. The sequence continues at coordinate 178,345 of JANHFP010006093.1, read as the reverse complement.
TCCTTCCTTCCTTCCTTCCTTCCTTCCTTCCTTCCTTCCTTCTTTCCTCCCCCCCCCATGGTGTCCGGCCTTAGCCTTGGAGGTTTTAAAAAGTGCTGTTTTTTCCCCCCCTGCTGGGTGTGGATGGGAGGCGCACACACACACACGTGGCGGCTGACAGGAGGCCCGCACTATTTCTGGTATGTTTTGTGGTTTCCTCCCCCCCCCCATCGATGGTGTCCGGCCTGACCAGATTCAAAAACTGGTCATCTTACCTTAAACTGTCTACCATGGACCTTTCATACTTTCTAAGAGGTCCTTAAGGGGGCATGCATAAGTGCACCTGTGTGCCTACCATCACTGTCCTACTGTTTCCATTTATATGTAATCATTCTATGTAGTTTATAGCTATGATTTGCCTATTTATATCTTTAGTTGTGCCAGTTTTTCTCCCAATGTCTATATGTATACTGTTACTTGTTACCTTGTACATGTTGACAAATTAATTAAATGAACGAACAAACAAACAAACAAACAAACAAACAGAGAACATCACATTAGTCAATTGTAGCAGTTGTAGTTACAGTTGGGAAGTGTCTCCCTTCTTCAGAAATGATACAGTTTTCTTGCAGAAAGAAAATAGAGGCTGCCATATTATATTTCATACTGATTCATAGGTTCTTCAGATTGAACAGACTCATTGGCACATCCAGGCTAGCCATGCCCTGCCCTGCCCAGGCTAAGGGAAATCCTGGTTCCCCTGAAGTCTAGTCACCCAATCTTTCTGAAGTATTTCTTAACAGTCGTATCATAGAAGAGTAGCCATTCCTGTCTCTCACAAATATTTTCCTATGCTTGCAAACAGCCTGCAGGATTTTGTGCACTGCAGAAGAACATGGCATCAGTTTAGAGTAGGCGTCTTCAATCTGGTCCTCATGTTTTCTAGTCAATGTGATTGACTGGGAATTATGAAGAGTGTATTTCAACTCACTCAGATGTTGCCTGGATGGGAAAGGCTGCTTTGGTGTCATGAAATAAATGATTTTAAAAAAATGTATCCAGAGCAAGTGAAAATAAGAGTAGCAGAGATAAACAGCAGAATTTTAGATCATATCACCCCAGTCTGTAAACTCTACTACCAAATTCATGCAAACTCCTCCCTTGGCAGGAGAGAGCAATGATTGCCTGTCTCTGAAGACATTAATCCTCTTGCCAACAAAGTAAAGGGCTTAACAAATTGCTTGAGCAAATTAATTAAATATCTTAAATGCATTTTTTTTAAAATGACAATAGGGGCATAATAATGGCAATCAAGGTCAGGCCAGCTAAAGATGTAATCTAGAACATGAAGACAAGCTATTTATCATCTTGGAAAGGAGCAGATTTTGGAAAGATGAAACAAGCACATCAGTTGGGGCTAGCATGCCAGAATTTGGAGTCTGTGGGCCTGTGCCTGTGCATTTTCAGTAACCATTTGCTGAAACCATTTGCCAATTCTCCATGAGACGCATGAAACTAAATGACACAACACTCCTGCTGAATAGAATTGAATTGGCAAACCTTCTATGCACAGGATGAAAAGTACTTTGCTTCTTTAATTTGCTGAGACTTTTCTTGCACCAAGGACTATTACCGTGCAGTCTCTTTTAATCAAAATATTTTCCTTCTCTGAAATGTGAGAAAATCCAGCTCTTTTTACTAAGAGAGTCATATAAGCAGCAAGTCTGAACAGCGTAGGAAACAGCAGCAGAGTTCTTCAGGATGATTATAAGGTTCTTTTTAATTTTGCAACAAGGATATGCTTCAAAGCCTCTTCATAATTGTAGCCTTCAGTGCAGTGGTGAAATGTAAAATTTGTTGTTATCGGTCGGTGGGCGTGGCCTGGTGGTGGGCGGGTCATGTGACTGGGTGGGCATGACTACTTTTTTTTGCCTTTTAAAAGTATTTTTTACTACTTACAGCAAGTATTAGCTGGAATAGGTAGTAAAACAGTGCTTTTAAAAGGCAAAAAAAAATAAGCCTCTGAGGATTGCGCTTCTCAGCTGTGATTGTCTGAGCCTTTTCTTTACCTTTTAAAAGCAGTGTTTTACTACCTATTCCAGTGAATACTTAGGTAGTAAAAATACTTTTTGTTAAGTCCTTGACTTACAACGCTGCACACCCATTGGCTAAAACATGCCGACACTCTGAGCGGGAAAACGAAGCCCTGTGATTGGACATTGCCACTTGACAGCTCACATATAAAAGAGCTGTCATACAGTTCTCTTATTGCTGTTCGTACTGGAGACTCATTACGCCCCAGCTTGTTTCGTTTAGCCTGAATAAAGGCTTGTTAGTTTAAGCTCCCACCTAAGTCATTATTTCCCTCACACAGCTAGTATTTAGCACTTTTTAAAGGAAAAAAAACCCTCCAATTATTGGGCAGAGGGGGTGGGGCCATGGATTTTTACTACCAGTTGTCTGAACCACCAGCCACCAACGCTTTCAGATCGACCGAACCGGTCCAAACTGAGAGCATTTCACCCCTGCATCAGCCAGCCAATTGTTCAAGTAACATAATGGGGTCATCTTCACGTGTCCCTAAGTGCAACACAATGATGTAGCACCGTTTTTAAAGGACGTGGCCGTATCATACTTCTTTTGTCTGAAGCTCAGTCTGGCCACAACAACTTCATATTTAGCAGTTCAAAAGTGGTATTTTCCTTCTTCCTCTGTCACAAACCTTACTGTGGAAATGATCCGTGACTTTGATAAACAAATCAGGGGTATCCACCAGTTATTTTCCTTAATTTATCCCACATTCAAACTACATGGGTAGCATCAGTTGATATCCTCATCGTTAGGGCAGAACATTGGAAGACAATGTTCTGTCCTAACAAACACAAACAAACAGTGCAAATGTACTGTTCAACCAAAGGGACACAGTGGCTCAGGGGTTAAGACAGCTAAGCTTGTTGATTAGAAGGTCGGTAGTTCAGAAGTTTGAATCCCGAGTGCCATGTAATGGGGTGAGCTCCTGTTACTTGTCCCAGCTTCTGCCAACCTAGCAGTTTCTAAAGCACGTAAAAA
>JANHFP010006093.1:129606-143482 GCA_032468135.1 Calamaria suluensis | reverse complement strand
CCACAGTGGTCAGCAGTTACAAGATGGCAGTTACAATGGCCGCAGGGTGGCAGTTACAAGATGGCAGTTACAATGGCTGCAGGGTGGCAGTTGCAGGTGGCTGTAGCAAGCGAAGTGTGAAAATTTTCACTCACCAACTACATCACCTGGATCCCTGCTCTTCAATTAAAATGGGGATACCCTTGGGTCCTGGCAGTGGAGGGTTATCTGGGCCAAATTGGAGTTAGGACCACAGGACAGCTAGCTGCTCCATCCTTCTCCCTTGGCTCCCAGAATGTTTGGTCATATATACTGTATTTTTTGGTGTATAAAATGAACACACCCCAAAATGGGTGGGAAATGTCTGTGCATCTTTTACAGCAAATGTTGCCCACCCACTGGCCCACACCCTTCCACTTCTGCCTCCCAGCAATTTGCCTCCTTGCAGCAAACAGCAAACAGCCTGGTCAGCTTCAGCACAGCTTGATTTACCATGAACAGCTGATAGGTGGTTGGAATTGCCTCCCAGAATACCACCTATCAGGTGTTGGATGCTGTGGGGATCTCCACTGCCTATTGCCACTATCGCTGCCCATCATTGCTGCCACCGATTACTGCCTCCACATGCCCCATTTTTAGCCTCCATGTGCCCATTTTCAACCCATTCCAGGTGGTGGGGATTGCCACCATTCCTGTACATCCCCAACACCTGGAATGGGCTGAAAATGGGGCACATGGAGGCTAAAAATGGGACATGTGGAGGTTAAAAATGGGTTGTGCTGAGGTCAAAAATGGGGCATGTGGAGGCAGCAATATGTGGCGGTGGTGATGGGTGGCAATGGCAGTGATAGGCAGTGGAGCGCCCCACAGCATGGATCAGCTGATAGGTGGTATTCCAAATAGCAGATCCAACTGCCAATCAGCTGCTCCTGCTAAATCAGGCTGTGCTGAAGCTGATCAGGCTGTTTCCTGTTTGCTGCTAGGAGGCACAATGATGGGAGGCAAATATTTTTTGTTTCCCTCCCCAAAAGCTAAGTGAAATTTATAGTCTGGAGCATTTGAAAAATACGGTACTTATAGAAGGCTGGTATTTATTTACAGCAAAGACTGATTTTTCTGTAGGCTTCTCCTGATTAGAGCAATAACACATGATAAAGACCATGACAAATATGGACCAATTTTAGCTACTCAGAACCAGGGTTGAAATCCAGCAGGTTCTGACAGGTTCTGGAGAACTGGTAGTGAAAATTTTGAGTAGTTTGGAGAACCGACAAATGCCACCTCTGGCTGGCCCCAGAGTGCAGTGGGAATGGAGATTTTGCAGTATCATTCCCCTGCCATACCCACCAAGCCACACCCACAGAACTGGTAGTAAAAAAATTGGATTTTATCACTTTACTGAATGTAGTGCATGCACTTGGTATGAAAACAGTCTGTTCTGATTGTCAGTGCTGACCTGGCTTGTTAGTACAATGTCTTATCTTTTTAGTGGTGGGGACAGGGGAGAATTTTGAGATTATTTGATGAATAGTATTTCTTTTTCGAATTGAGGCCTTTGAACTTTGGTGCTAGAGAAGACTCCTGTGAGTCCCTTGCAAAGCGATCCAACTGGTCAGCCCTAGAGGAGATCAACACTGACTTTTCTTTAGAAGGCCATATCCTGAAGATGAAACTCAAATACTTTGGCCACCTAATGAGAAGGAATGACTCACTGGAGAAGAATGTAGTGCTGGGGAAGATTGAGGGCCAAAGAAGAAGGGGATGACAGAGAATGAGGTGGCTGGATAGAGTCACTGAAACAGTAGGCGTGAGCTTGGGTGACTCCAAAGGATGGTGGAGGACAGGAAGGCCTGGAGAAAGGTTGTCCATGGGGTCGTGATGGGTTGGACACGACTTTGCAACTAACAACAACAAAATATTTATTTTTGCCCTCCCCAAGATACTGGCCAAGATATTCCCCAAGATACTCTGAGAAGTGACTAATCTATACATCAGCTGCATTTGCATTTGACGGGATAAAACAGGGTTCTGTCCTAAGTTTAGTCCTTCAATCTATTCTTCATGTGTATGTTGTCACATTCTGTTCAGGCTTTAAAGGAGGGTCTGTACATCAGGTATTGATTGGATAGTTCTTTCTTTCTTTGCCAATTGAACACACAGAAAAAATGCCTCTTAGCATTCAAGAAACCTTTTTTTGCTGATGACTGGGTGCTCATGGCACACAAAGTTAATGATCTACAGTTGATGCTGAACAAAGACTCAGGTGCTGCTAACCACTTTGGCCTGAATATCAGCCTGAACAAGGCTGAAGTACTTTGCCATTTCAAATACCAAGCCTGTAAAACCAAAAACTATGTTGATTACATCCATCTGACAAAATAAACCACTTCAAATACTAGGGAAGCATCATTTTGAGTGATGGATCTTTGGACGAAAAATTGACCCCAGAATCAGCCAAGCACTGAGGCAGCTGTGTACCAGAGTGCTGAAACATCACAACATCCATATTTCCAGAAAGCTGAAAGTCTACAGAAATGTGAGTATCACTTCTCTCCTATATGTTAGTGTGTCCTGGACCCTGGACCAAAGGCACATGAAAGAATTTAGAAATTTCACATGTACATTCTCTGCTCCATCATAGTCATTCATTAGCAAGATAGTGCCTCCAACCTGGAGGTTCTGCATTGCATAGACTCCACCAGGATTGAATTTTGATTATTAGAATCCAGATGAGTTGGATGGTACCGATCCTCAGAATGGATGACCATTACATACCTCACCATTTGCCATATAATGTACTGGAGTCTAGAGGCAAGTGCTGCAAAGATATTGTTAAAGAAACTCTACACCACCTTGCCATCCAGTGAAAGAAACTAGAACCTGGGGCTGCCGACAGAACACACTTGCACTATGAAGCATCCACTGTCTGTGAAGAAGACATATGCCACCAAAGACAAATAGAAAACTGTGAGTGTGTTATAGATTAATGCCCATAGTTTCTACAACAATGGAATTCCAGTGCCCCTATTATACTAGAAACTGAGCTTCTAAACTACAGACTCTCCACAGATCAGTTGCATAGCAACATAGCTTCTTCAACTCAAAGCATTATCTTATATATAATCTAAGCCTGTGATGGTGAACCTATAGCATGTGTGTCACAGGTGGCACGTGGTGAGCACACAAGCACAGCTCCATTGTGCATGTACACACCAGCCAGCTGATTTTCTGGCCTTCTGGGCCCACCTGAAGTCAGGAAACAGACTGTTTCTGGCCTCTGGAGGTCCTTAAGGGGGTGGGGAAGGCCCATTTTGACCTCCCTAGACTCCTAGACAGGCTCTGGAGCCAGCAGAGAGTGAGAAACAGTCCTACCGGGCCATTGTGTGGCCAAAGTGGGAGTAGGGTGGGGGGGTCATGTGTGCTTGCATGGGGGCAGGGCACATAGAATTATGGGTGTGTGCACACAGGTGACACCCCCCCCCCCACTCCTACCACTTTTGGCACCCAATGACGAAAAGTTTAGTCATCACTGATCTAGGCAGAGCTGATTACATGAACAATCTCCTCCATGGTCATCTGTGGGAAGCAGAGAGGGAGGGGAAAGAAATGATAAAATTTTATGAACCTTTTGTATTGCAACACTACTTGTAAGTAAAAGTTAAGAGTTGCAGCTGGCATCATAATGTCATAAGGCAGGTTTTATTATTTTTTACAAAATCTCAGCTTGAGACAGATAAGCCTTCAATTCTAAAAAAAGGGGAGAGGGGATCAATAAATTTACACACTCTATGGAAGGGTAAGCTCTATGGAAAATACATTATTTTCTGGAACTTGTAACATAAGTTTAAAATATAGGCTGGAAGCAGGAGGTGATCATTGTGTTTTCAAGGGGGAATACCTCTGAATTTCCAAGGCATTTTGATGCTGATGTAACGTCAGGAAAAAGACTAAAATCTATTAAGTGAGAAAAATTGAGAGAATAATCAAACTGGGTTTCATCATAAGAGGTACCAGTAACAGAGTTGGAAGGGACCTTGGAGGTCATCTAGTCCAACCATCCATGGTTATTAATTCTTATGCATGTTTATTTGAGAGTAAATTGGATTGGATTGGATCCAAATTAAACTAATCAATATCTACTCATAATAGAATCATCTGGGCTTAATTTGGTTATGACTTATTTTTCATATTGATTCCAAGGGGTCCTCTTTGATGTAAACTAACTTTGGAATATAACTACAGTTGTTCATCTTATTACTGATTTATTTTTTAGTAAACTGTCATGCTTGCACTATTAATTTATTTGTTTCAGTCATAATGTACATTTGCACCCGAAGAGGAAGAATCTTTATCGTGCTATAGCATTTGTTACAAACAAAAAACATGAGAAAGTTATATACTGTAAATAGCATTATTTCTTTTCCTTTTGCAAAAAAAGGGGGGTAAACTTTCAGGACAGATTTGCAAGCTGAGGAACTAAAGCATAGTGATTTTATATCTATTCATTTTCTATGACATTAACAATGTTGTGCAACAAACAATATCATTTCCTATATATATTGCAATGCATACAAACAACCCTTTAATGATTTCTTTGTAAGGTCTTGCACTGCAGTTTAACTAGAATATAAAAGGAAATCATGCATAGACAACATAGTGGATTAATCATTAGTGCCTGGTTAAATCATCCCTTGATGAAAGCAGTTATACTGTTAGTATATGCTGCACTAGAAAAGATGAGTGTGCGGGAGGAACTATGTGCTGTGCAACTTAAACAGAACTTGAAGATTTCTGTGGAAAATCGGCTTTTCATCTTTTACACAAAACAAAGTGTATCCAACAAACCACCCAATCAAAGCAAAAATTTCCTTAAGCTATGCTTAGTTCCTGATGTAAGGTTTGTGTACCATATTACTGATGAAGTAATGTACATTGATGTATAGCTTATATTAGCTAAGGAAGCTTATGTATAGCTTGTGTATGGTTTATATGTCTGAATGAAGATTTGGTTTATTTGTAGTTTATTATGTAAATAGTTTGTTGTTAATATACTTATAGTTTTCATACAAACTGTGTTGTGTCTGTTACTCGCGCCTCAGTAACCATTCCCAGCCACCTAAACCACCATCAACAAAAACACATCTCTTAAGTTGTAAGGGCATATAACCAGTTGTTATGGTGTGGTTCTCCATATGCCTAGGAGAAGGACAAAAGATAAGAAAGGGGTCACCTGAAGATAATCTGTTCAAGATTGCACACATGTATACTATTCCTGTTGAGCATGAGTTTGATCAGTAAAGGAACGAGTCTATCGTCAGTCTACAAGAGTCACATAGGTCCAAACTTTTGGAGAAGTGAGCTAAGGCCTTTCATACAGCATAGAAGCTGGAGGATGATTTTAAGTAAGAAATATATTCCTTTGTGATGAGATGTGTTATGCATCCTAGGAATATCAAAATGCAAAAGGGAAAATATGTGCTTACCTGACCTTGTGCTGTCTAAGATAATAAGGAGTTTCTAGACATGCCAGAATCTTATGGTCTATTTGAACCTATTATAATTTTCAGAATCTTTGAAGAGGGTTCCAATGTTGAAAATCTTCCTTGATGCCCAAGAGTTTATTGGCATAAACACCTGCTTTTCTTGACTGTGCATTAGAACCCTGTGAGTAATTAAAATAGAGATATCAAACCAGGCTCCCTTGACTTTCTCTTGCATTCTCTGCAATGACAATGACATTCTCTGCAATGACAATAACATTCTCTTGTGAGACCAACAATTCAGTAGAGCACTTGGCAAAATAGTTCATATGTGGCATTAGTTCAGGTCATCATGAACTCTGAATTTGGGATACACAGTGAATATATACACTGAATATACACATATAAATGGACAAATTTAATGTTAAAATGACGCATGCAGAACAAAGAGAACACTCGTGCCAATAGTAGAATTTTGGTGTTTACTTCCAGATTTCTAAAATGAATTCTGAAATGGGAGCATACATGGTGAGCTGCAGCATTTCACTTCCAGCATTATAAAATATGTATTTATTTATATAATTGGATATTCAAGATATCTAACAATAACAAAAAACAATGTTCTATAAAAACAGGTAAAATGCAACTAAATTAGCTGAGACTGAAAGGATCAATTTTGGGACAGCTTGGCTGATGATCTTGACTCCTTTCCTGAATATGGAAAGAATGGAGACACTTTTTTGTCATGCAACTATTCATTTATTTGTTTGTTTGTTTGTTTGATTACATATTAGGTAATATATATAAGTATAAGCATGAATTGAATACAAAATGAATACAAATAAAGAGAACATTAGGACAGGGACGGTAGGCATGATGTCTCTTATGCACGCCCCTTACAGACCTCTTAGGAATGGGGTGAGGTCAAACAGTAGACAGCCTTAGGTTAAAGTTTTGGGGGGGTTTGGGATGAGACCAGAGAGTCATGCATTCTAGGCATTGACCACTCTGTTGCTGAAGTCATATTTTCTGCAATCAAGTTTGGAACAGTTCACTTTAAGCACTAAAATAATTTTGATTCAACATAACACTTTTATTGCAATTCTCAAATTTTATCAGGGTAAGATGAAGAATAGGGTGTGATATAGAGAGGTTGGGAACAAGAACTTCACATTTAACCATTCCCAAAAAATGAATCTGGACTCAAAATGCAGCTTTGCCAGGCTTACCTCTATGCCATCCTATTTAGACATATTTTAGAGGTTGGATACATGCATGGAAGTTGCACAAGCAAGCAAAACACATGACAGGAAGGTGTGTGCATACCAGTAGTAAGAACATTGGAAAGCCACCACTGTTTGTGATCTGAGTTATCTTATGAAAACAGCTGTCTATTCTAGAAATAAGGCAATTTCAGTAATCATATATACCTAGGAAAAGTGTCTCGTTTGGATAAGTGTAACAAATTGCTTCCATTAGAGAATATCTGAAAAGAGGAGCGCTAAGTGAACAACTGTGAAGGAACCCAAAAGCTACAGGTCACAAAGAAATTAGAGGAACTTCCATTCTCCAAAACCCAGCAAGAGAGACATGTTTCTTTTATGCTCTCCCCTAAATGCATCACTTCCCATTAGAAATAATGAAATTGAAACTCTGAAATAGTTAATTAAAAAGTGACATTTGATGCCACTTTTTACATGCCTATGATTTATTATGTATATAATTAAGGTTGTATTATGGTTGTCAGATTTTTGTAAGGATAAAAAAAGAAATGGAACATTTTGTAGCATGTGGTACACGTAATCTGTGTAACTATTAACACAAACTGTCCAAGAATCCTTTTTTTTTTTTTTAAAAAAGTGCAATTTATTTTCCTTTGCCTTTTATTTCGACTTGTAGTTTTCCCACTGTAAGTTGTATTTTTACCAGTGTAGGGTCCTTTGAAGCCTAGGTTTCTCTGATTTTCATACAATTTTGACTATTGCTTTCTTTTTAAACACATTTTTTAAAAACAGTTTTTGACAAGACTTCTGTTCATGCTTCCCTTCATGAGTTGTTCGGCAGAAGGATATGGGCAGTGGGAAATCAAACAAGGTAAGACGCCATCATGATAATGCTTTCATCGTTGTGCCTAATGTAACACATCTATCATAGATGCCGCTGCTCTCAATGCTGCTGAAAAATCCCTTTACTGATTTTTGTTCTTATTACTTTTAAAATATCAGCTGCATCATTTGTGAAAAAAAATCACTGCAACATTTTAAAGCCTAAAAAATAGCAATAATAAAAGCAAATAGTGTTCCAATATTTGAAGGGCTGCCATAAAGAAGAGGTCAACCTATTTTCCAAACCACCAGAGGGCAGGACAAGAAACCCTGGATGGTAATGAAGGAGGGAAGCAACCTAGGACTAAGGAGAAACTTCCCAGCAAGTAAGAACTATCAAACAGTGGAACAGCTAACGTGCTTTCAGGAGTTGTGGGAGCTCCAACACTCGAGGCTTTTAAGAAGGGATTGGACAACCATTTGTCAAAAATGGTATAGGATCTCCTGTTTGACCAGGGGGTTGAACTCAAAGGTTCCTTCCAACACTGTTATTCTGTTAAATCCATTCATATAAAACTCAAAGTCTGAAAGCTGGAGGTTTGTCCCCAATTTTGGAAGAAAGAATAAAATGAATGAGGTATACCAAGACATATTGATTTGCAGTCACAACTGTCCACTGGCTTTTAATCCAAGTTCTTGAATGCTTGGTCCTGTTCAGAGATGGGTTTCAGCAGGATCTGACCAGCTTTGGAGAACCAGTAGTGAAAATTTTGAGTAGTTCAGAGAACCAGTAAATACCACCTCTGACTGCCCCTGCCCCCTATCTAGTCTCTCCCTCCCAAGTCCCAGCTGATCAGAAGGAAATGGGGATTTTGCACTAACATTCCCCTGGAGCGGGGAGGGAATGGAGATTGTACAGTATTTCCCATCCACAGCCACAGAACCATTATTAAAAAAAATGAAACCTACCACTGGTCTTATCGGTATCTGATCACAAATAACCGATGAAGTGTTTATGCCTAGATGTACACTTCAGGAACTACAGTTGGAAAAAAATACATCTTGCTATGTATTGTTTTCCTAATGGGGGGAATTCTCTGCATACAAAATGATACAGCTGAGATTACTTTTCTTTTTGAAATGCAGGGGATACTGGAAGATCAACAGATGCAGCAGAAACAGCAGATAGCCCTGTGGCTACTTCAAGGCTTCTCTGCTATCATTCTGTGCATGTCTGTCTGGAGCTAATTCCACAGAATGCAATGGGATTATTTGGAACTCAGATAAGCATGCATTTCAAATTCTCATATACATGAACTAAGATGGCACTTCTGATGAAAAGATGGCCAACTGACTACAGGATCCCTGAGGGGTTTTTTCCTTGGAATGGAGCTTCCATCAAACAGAAGCAACCGGCATTCCTTTAGTTTATGTGACTTTCCTGAGTTATCCCTCAATATCCTCTGATAAGAGCAAAAGTTCTGCAAGAAACTTCAGGAGCTGCGTTTCCAAGCTGCTTGTGTGCCAAAAGCTGGGAGAGCGGGGCCAGTAGTTGGATTCAGCCAGTTCGCGCCAATTCAGGTTAACTGATTTTTTTTTTTGCATAGTTCAATGAACCAGTTGATTCCACCAGTGGCTGCCCCCACCCTGCCCCACCTACCGGGGTTGTCATACAGGGTGGGGAGACTGCAGGGGCATGACTGGGAGCCCCATTGATCAGCTGGGAGGTGGCAAATGGACCAGCCACACCCATCAGCTGTCCCCGCCCCTGCCCCCCGCAGCCCATTTTTTGGCCTGCACAGGCTCCTGCAAAATCCTACAGCAACAACCATTCCCTCACTAACCTGCTTTCCAGCTCCATTCTCCTGTGTGCAGGGCAACAAAAGAAGACCATGTGACTACCAGTTTAAAAAAAGCCCAGTCAGACCTTACAAATTGGAACTTTTTTAAAACTGGTAGTCACATGGTCTTCTTTTGTTGCCCTGCACACAAAAGATTGCTAATAATCTTTGCTAATAATCTTTGCTAATAATCATAACCAAAATCAACCCAGCTAGCAATTATGCATGTGGGATTAGTTTGCATGTGATTTGTTTCATGTGCCTTTTAGCAAGGCTAAAACCCATAGTCAGCCTTTAAACTAGGCACCACCACCTCTTGTTTGAGACAAATGGATAATTACGTTGCTCCACCATGGATGAGATGGAATTAGCAATGAACTATTTAATAGCTTCTCCTCTTCATTTTAATCATCTACCTTTCTGGAACACATAAGATGTTCTTAGTACAGGTAGCCACAATGTTACAGCAAGGCTCACTGATACCTTTGGTACATCTGCCAAATGCTTAAAGATTAAAAAAAATGTCAGAAGAAACTTGGTCAAAACTGTAAAGGTGGTTAACAGCAACATTATCTCTTTTTTTCTTTGGGAAGCAAAGAAAATATTCTCAGGTGCTGAAAAGCCTGAAAGCAAAATGTGATAAAGTTTTAGCATCATTCCTAAAAATAATAATAATCATCCTATTTATTTTGAATTGGATGTATGTTGTTTAAACAAAATGCTAATATTTTTAAAAGCACGACACCATTGCACTCTGATTACTGGAATTGTTCCCCGAACTGGTACTTATTAGGCAAAGCACTATGTACCTTTGTAAGATGTGTCCATGCCTGCATAAACTTCAAGTCCAGGGGCTCTGGATACAAGTTTCCATTCAATAAACAAATGCCTTTCAATAGTACTTAAACAAATGCCTTTCAATAGTACTTAAACATGAGAGGAAAAAAGAGAGGCAAATTTCCACTGATATACAAGGAGCTTGCTTGCCAAGATGTTGAAACTGGCAAATAGCTTAGTGAACACACACAGACCCCCTGTAGCGCTACATTATTGTACCAAGCTATTCGTAACCAACATTTAAACCATCGTGTTGATGTTAAACTGTTTATTTACTGAAGGAACTAAAAGAGCTCTGTTACAATTCCAAATACGAAACCCTTTGCAGCCAGATGGTGCACAAATTGGCCCAGCGTCAGCCATACTGATATGCTTGAGCCCTTGCTTTGTTAGCATTAGGAATTTATGCTTGTTGCTAATTCAGCTTGGAAAGCTTCTCTTGCTTAATCTTGAATTTCCCCATCAAGATATATGGAATGCCAAGCATGCCCAAACACCCTGTCTCCAGTAGCAAATAAAATGCTTGCTTTGGGAGATAGCAACAGATCATGCTTAAAAAACAGAGGATCTGTGGAAGCAAATGATTGGTGGAAATTAAATTAGTCATCTTCCTTCTGCAATGAATGCAATAATAGCTTTGTAGAATTTGTTCCTCTTGGGTCTTGCTTCCCCCTTGAGACATTTTTTTTTAAAAAACCATGTAGAATACTCAAGTATTTGTGCCCAATGGGCTAGGATAAAAGACCAACACATTCCATTTAATCACTGGCCTTGTAGTTTCTTCTTAGGACACAAGCTCTTTGTTTTCATGATTTTTTTAAAGCTTTAGAAAATGTCTGCTGGAGGATATTTCAAAATCCAAACATTAATTTTTTATAGCATGAGATAACGGTTCTTGTGATTTCCAAAAGTCCTGGTGTGTAAGCATGAGCATGGGTATAAATCTTTGGGTAAGAATGTTGTACATCAATTGCAATGCTGTTCATTTGCCAGATGCAGCGATTGCTGTTAGGAGCAGCTGCCATTCATTTACAATGTGAGTGCAGAGCACATACTTCTAAAATTGCAGAAGTAGGAAGTGTAGAAAGTGACACTTTTAGCAACCAACACAATGGCAAATGCCTTTGGGTTTGTGTGTTTATGCATGTAGGTTCATTGCATTGTTCTTTGTTCCTACTGATCTGATGTAGATTTTGAAAAGGATTCCTGACCAAAAATCAGGGAGACAAGTAGAGATCAAGGTCATTTTCTGTCTTTACCTCCCATTGGTGGATAGGGCCAAATTTATAATGCAAACCAAACCAACCAATATCAATCACACTCTCTCTTCTTTACAGGGGTAGCCTCCCTCCCTCACAGGATCATGGTTATGTGATAAAGGTAATTTTTTTAGATTTGTTCTTGGACTTACTGTGTATAACAGACTTCTTGAAAGGGAAAGCTACAAGGAGGAGTAAGACAGTTTTTCTAGTAGTTGGAAGGTAATTCTGAACTAGTGGCAAAAAAGTATAAATATCATAAGGTGAGGGAAACCGCTCCAAACTTGATTGCAAAAAATATTACTTCAGCAACAGTCAATGCCTAGAATGCACTACCTGACTCTGTGGTCTCATTCCAACCCCCAAAAAAATTTAACCTAAGACTGTTACTGGTGACCTCACCCTATTCCTAAGAGGTCTGTAAGAGGCATGTATAAGACCACCAGTTTGCCTACCATCCTGTCCTAATGTTCTCTTTATTTGTATTCCTTTTTGTATTCAATTCATGCTTATACTTATATATATTACTTAATATGTAATCAACAAAATTAATAAATAATAAAATAATAATTTTTAAAAAATCTGTTCTGCCCCATATTGGGGAAAAATTTCTATCTGTGACTATAGGATCATTGAGAACATTGCTTAGGACACTGAGACCTATAGATTGTTTGCAGCCTTGGGAGTAAACCACTAAAGAGGGTTATGGTTAAGGGCAGTATGCTATCTTCTTCCATATTTCTCAACAGAACACATTAAGGGCATAACAGAATGTGTATTTTCCCACCGGATACCAAATGCGGATGTTGTAGGTGACTATTTGCGGATTCCAAATCTGGATCCAGATGTTGCATGTATAATGCATTTGTCTCTCTGCGTGCTTCTCTGTGGCCTGATCCTGGCTGACTTTGGGGCGCAGGTGGTGCCGGCTCAATATCTGGAACCAGCGCAAAAAATTGCCAGTTCCGAATATCAACAAATATCCCGTTATTTGGCCGAAGCGAATGGCTGAAGTGGTTTTTGGCTATGCCCTAATTTATACAAATTCCTAAGTGGAGGAGTTTAAAATATACCTAAATGTAATATAAAGCAACCCCAAACCTTCTTAATATGACTCTGATCTTGTACTGCTAACATTATGATTTGTTAGTTGCTGCCAACAGCCAGCCATTTCTTCTCAGTTCCATTGCTATCCTTTCACTTTGCTTTTTTCAAACTTTTTGAACAGAAGCAGTAATGTCTTTCCCATCAACTCTCTCTTACATTTCCATGCTTTCCACCCTTTTCCTGATCTCCATCATCATGCAATGAATGCAAGACAATGTAAGAATTCTGGGAAATTCTGTAATGGTTCATTGAGAAAGGGATAAAATAGTGAAAGGAAAGGGCAAGGGACGGCGAAGCTGCTAGAAAGAGGTGGATTGGAAAGAAAGGGTGGAAAGAGAGAGGAGTCTCTAAAAATAAAAGAGAAGCAGGGGAATATTAAGGAGCTCCAAGGAGAATTCATCCACAAATAATAGGCATAGTTTATGCATCAAGGAACTCATGTATTTAGAGTTAAAGTATCAGATTGATATTACAGAGATATGCCTAGTGATATAAAAGTCCCATGGATGTGTACTCTCATGAGATTTCAACAACAGGAAAACAGCAAAATTATAGTCAAAAACTTATTTTGCATTTGAAGATTGTTTCTCTCTTTGATTAATAACTGCACATCTACAATTCCAAAAAATGAATTATTACACTGCTATTCCATGTTGCCTCTGCTGTTGTATTAATTTTTCAAATATATTAGGATTTAGTGTGGTAGGTCACATTATCTCTCTTACTCTTTCTTAGAGCTACAGACATACTTTTAATTAACTCATCACCAGTAAATCTGCTGGAATTTACAGTTTTAAGGAAGTGATTTAGGTGATATCTATGAAGGTGGAAACATTTTCCATACTTCTCTGTGTGCATCAAAGGGAAAAGGAGTTTATTAATTTAGTTACATAGGAAATGAAGAGCAGAGCTGAGATACTAGAGAAAGACAAAGATGGAGAATGGCTAGAATTCACACACACACACACACACACACACACACACACACGAACAGTTGCAGAGTTATTATACTTTCCTAAAATATCCTGTATTTCAACTCTGTGCAATCTGGGCTTTGAGATAATTAGCTTTGTATTTGACAAAGAAGTACAATCTATCAAGTGAAAGATACAAGCTAGCAATATTGTGATGATACTCATAAATAGATTGTTTTCCCCAATGAGAATCTGCCTATAAATATTATCACTAATACATGAATGAATGAACAAATAAAAAACTCTAAGAATGGCCACAATTCAGGTTGGAAAACTGTGATTGAATTGAAAACTATTGTATTGCTATTATTTGGCAATCAAATGTTCACAGGGTCAGAAGGTCTGGAACCACAT
>JANHFP010006091.1:28459-38937 GCA_032468135.1 Calamaria suluensis | reverse complement strand
GTTTTTCTGGAACTCCCTAGCTTTCTCCATGATCCATCATATGTTGGCAATTTGATCTCTAGTTCCTCTGCCTCTTCAAAATCCTGCCTGTACTTCTGGTAATAAAAGATATACTGGGGTTTTTTTCTGTACTATATTCTAATTTTTCTTTCTTTTCTAATTTTTTCTATTTTCCTTATTTTCTTTCCTTTTATTTTTTTTTATTCTTCTAATGTTTAGCTTTTATACTTTTAATTGTAATGTTTAATAGAATTATGATTAAAAAAGGAAATAGCTATGGTATATGTGGGGGGTTTCAGCCTGGTAATATTAGTTGAGTCATTAGTTCTGAAGAAGACTCTTACAATAATAGTTGATACAAAATGAGTAGGAAATAGCAGTGTGATATGGTTGAACACCCCCCCCCCCATGGTCTTTTAGGCTCCATTGTCACAAATATGTGTCTCTGGCCAATGTACATTGATTACAAAACTAAAAAGTGGAAAAAGTAAATAAATACTAAAAAATCAATATTGCAAATCCCAATAAAGATATAGTGACATAGTCAAGGCTTGGTATAATAAGCATTGATTCTTACAACAGAGTGGACCCATCTTGCTCTTATCATCTTAATCTGATTTATAGGTTGGGAGGGATTACACTTCCCAAGAGACTACTTTTCTTTTTCCTTTTCTTTTTGTGTCACTAGTGTTTATCATTTACATCTAATCCTGCTTCTACTAAAATTACATTTTTTTAAAAATTGGGCAAGAGTTATTCAACTTAAGGATAGGTTAGATCGGACCTTGTTGTTGTTAGCTGCGAAGTCCTGTCCAACCCAATGTGATTCCATGGACAATGTTCCTCCAGGCCTTCCTGTCCTCTACCATCCCCTGGAGACCATTTAAGTTCATGCCAACTGCTTCAGTGACTCCATCCAGCCACCTCATTCTCTGTCATCCCCTTCTTCTTTTGCCCTCAATCTTTCCCAGAATCTTTCTCCAGTGAGTCCTTCCTTCTCATTAGATGGCCCATTAGTTTGTACCTAAACAGTCTTTATTCCTACTTTGCATTGGTAAATTTCTTAAATGAGTTTCATTACAGGTACACATGCTGAGATGAAGTACACCAAGAAGCAGCTTTTGATACTTATTGGTGAAACCCGATCAGCACCCCTGCCAGGAAGTTATGTAGTGCCTGCCAAGGTTCTGATCAGCCACTAACAGTTTCTTGGTGATGTAAAGTTTCCACCAAAATAAACTTACCAGGATTTGTGTGCAAACTGGTCTCACAAGCTTAGGGAAGCTGAGCTAAGAAAGCACTAATTATTATAGAAAATTGACGCCGGGCTTCTAATTATTTTTTTTCAAATGCAACCACTGTGTAGCATCACCAAGGCTTTGCTTTTATATTTTTAATCTAGCCAGTAAGTGTTGCTGGCTACGCCTACCACGTAGAAGGAAGCAGGGCCTTGATTATGACAGGATTGAAAAGAGCCACCATGACGTGCATTTTGGACCGTCGTTTGCCCCATAGGGAACGTAGTTAGGATGAAAAATGTGGGTGTGTTTTTCCTGTATTACTGGCAGTGGTTTTTTTTTCCCATAGCATTTTCCCATACGTGCGGGATTCAGGGTTTTTTTTCCAGATCAAGTGTTGATCCAGTAGTTGCAATAGGAATTGACCAGGATTTGTTTCCCAAGCCTGACATTGTGGCCTGAGAGTGACTGACCCAAAAGTCACCCAGCAGCAGGCTTTCATTACTAGGGTGGAACCAGAACTCAGAGGCTCCTGGTTTCTCCTGGTGCCTTAATCACTAGAGCAAAGTAGTATTAATGGCAAAGTAGTATTAATGGCAAAGTAGTATTAAAGGCAATTATTGACTATTAGGTCAATTAGGACTGAGGACACGGTAGCTCAGTGGGTAAGGCAGCTGAGCTTGTCGATCGGAAGCTTGGCAGTTCAGCGGTTCAAAACCCTGGTGCCATGTAATGGAGTGAGTTCCCGTTACTTGTCCCAGCTTCTGCCAACCTAGCAGTTTCGAAAGCACGTAAAAATGCAAGTAGAAACAATAGGGACCACCTTTGGGTGGGAATGTAACAGCGTTCCCTGTGCCTTTGGCATTCAGTCATGCTGGCCACATGACCATGGAGATGTCTTTGGATAGCGCTGACTCTTTGGCTTTGAAATGGAGGTGAGCACCGCCCCCTAGAGTTGGAAACAACTAGCACATATATGTGAGGGAAACCTTTAATTGGACAATAAGAGACCAGCAAGGGGGAGGAACTGAATGGGGCAAGTTAACTGGAAACTTTAGTGCATGAACTTCAGTTCTGGCTTTGCTAGACTGTAATTCAATTGGCTTTTAGGAATGTACACCTTTCAACACAAATGGAGTCAAGTGACTTAAAATGATACCAGAACAAATTAAACATCCCATATGCTGAAGGCACCTGCAAGCACTGACCTCTGGTGAGGTTATCACAACTAGGAAAAAAGTATTCTTAAATGAAACCAAACTCTCTTCTCGCCAGAAGATTTCATACAATGGTTCTTGTATAAACTTTTTGGTGCTACAGGAATGCCTCAATTGTCCCAGGCATTAAATACTTTGAGCTACTTAATATAATACCATGCTTTCTTATTGTCTTGTGATGTTGTTTTATTGTTTTGTTGTTTTGCTAAAACATCCTGAACACCACGGTGGAGGGACACAATGGAAACATTTAAATCAACCAACACGGAAATGAAATAAAGTGTTAGTGCAAGCAAAGCATCGATGAATCAAAGAAACAGAACGATGTAATGAAATGCTGATGCAAATGCAGAAAAAAAATAATGAACTATTAAGAAGTGAGATTAGCAATTAAGAAGTAAAATGTGCAATTAGAAGATCACACTAGCAATTAGCAGGCTCCAACTTACATTTAGACTGCAATCCTATACTAATTCAAAAAGATTCCCCAGGGTGACTTGGATCCTCCCTTTCAGGAAATTCATAGGCATTCAGAGACATTAGCTCTCACAACTCTTCCTCATGTAAGTGTGGCAGCCTTACCTGCCCTTGTAGAACCACCACTGAGTCCATTTATTCCTTTCTCCAGAAAAAGGTTATGTTAGAGAAGATGCAATTATTTTTCATATAGCTGTACTTCTGTTGTGCCAGCATGACTTTTGCGTGGGAAGTAATTTTGCTGTAAATTCACCCTTTCCTGACTTCTTGGGTTGTTCTGAAAAACATAAACGGGAATATATACTGGAAACATTGCTGAGTTAGGATCCAGAAGACCCAGGTTCAAGTCTATTCTTAGCCATGGAAACTCACTGGCTGATTGTGGGTCATTCACACTTTCTCAGTTCAAGCCACTTCACTGGCTTGAACCCACCTCGCTGGGATATCCTCACTTTGGAGATAAAACATAGGAGGAGATTCCTATGTAAGCCACATTAAGACTCTGGAAAAAGATAGGATATAAATCTAAAGAATACAGTTAGTTTAGTAAATAATAATGCTTAAAGATACAGTCAATAAGTGAACCATGTGACAGAGACAGAAGCTGCAAAAATTACTGGTTGTCACTTTCTCATTCAGATAAAGTTCTCTATTACAGTATCCTGTCTCTGACAAACTTCTCTTCTTCCCTCCCCACCATCCCTTTAACCCCCTTCATAGGGTGGAGAGATAACTTAACTTTTCTCCTTAGAGGAACATTTCCCTAAAAAGTGATATCTGCAAGTTAACAAGCTCTGCTCTTGGACTTTAATTAGTTGAGTGGAACCCTCTGGCTGGCTTGCAACTGCTGCCTGAAACTGACCAGACCATAATCAATTTTAGACTGAAAGCTTTTATTGTCATAAATGTGAGCATTGGTTGGTGTAGGAAGTTAGAACTCACCCCCTATCCTAGAAGAATGAAGTATTTTAAGAGATATTAAAAAGACAGAATATTACATTTCTCTGGCTAGAAAAAGATGTTTTTAGGCAGGAAACTGACTCACTCTTAATAGCCCCCAGCAGATGCCTGTGCTTAAGAGATTAAGAGACCTGGTCTATTCATACACAAATGCCAAGCTCTCAGCATCCCATCTGCGACACAATAGCAACAGAAACTAAACTTCTGACACAGCTCACTCACATGGCCAAGGCTCAAGCAAGCTTGGGAGACAGCCTACAGAGTTAGCCAAGATCCCTACCCCCTGGGAGCCTGACAACCAATCAGGATACTCTTTCTGTGTCACAGGAAGTTCAAACTTCAGAGAAAAGCACAAAACCAAGCCACACACAGCATATCAGCCCTTTTCTGCTCAGGAACTCAAACCATGTGAACCTGACCACCATTAAACCATCTTTCCAAGCAGTCTCCATGTTTCCAGTGTCTATTTCCCCACTTGGAGCAGAAACCCACATGGATATGCTTTCTTCCAACACTTGAAAATGATTTGTATTATTGTTTACTACCATCTTATTTGTGAATAGTCACTATCCAAGGTACTTGTTAAATGAGGACTATTGGTAAAGCAAAACTTTGCAAAGTATCTAAGAGTATTTAGCTTTGGTGCAGCAACTTCCTTTGAGTAGTATGCCTAACATAAGAAATGAAAGAGGAATTAAATCCCTTGCTGCTGCTTGACCTAAATGACAAGAATGTTCTAACCCAAGAAGGCTTGCATTATATTTATCAATATAAGTAAGTATATGAAGTGCCAGGAACCACAATTATTTTTTTAAAATAAATTATTATTGTTTAAAAAAATTAAAAAAAGATATATAGATAAGTACATAAGAAAAAGGTATATACTTTACATGCTTTTACATCCATACGATGTATCATTGCAGATTCAGTACTGTAATATTTACTTCTTTCTTTATAAGCTTAGTACCATTGTTTATTCCTTTTATTCACACTCTTTAAAGTCCTTTATTTATTTCATTTTGTCCGTTCTGTTCTTTAGCTATCTATGGTAATTATTCCATGTGCCATAATATGGTGAGTCTTTTTTGCCATTTAGAATTAGGGTGAGCCTATCCATTTCCGCACATTGCAATGTTTTTCTGGATGATCCCTTCGTCTGTCGGGATGGTGTTCTGTTTCCATTTTTGCGCTAACATGATTCTCGCCACCGTTGTTATGTGACATATTAAATACATTATTGGCTTTGTATATTTATCTTGTGAGAAACCCAGGAGAAACAATTCTGGTTTTAGCCCAATAATTTTTTGAGTAATTTGATTTAGCCAATCCCTAATCTTCTTCCAATACTTTTGCACCTCAGGGCACGTCCACCAACAATGGTAGTACGTGCCCTGAGGCAGGAACCACAATTTTAAAAAATGTCCAAGAGCAGGCAGTAGCATCTGTGGGAGAGGGGTCAAATCAGCAAGATGGCAGAATGTCAAAAAGTAAGCCCTATGATTTTTGTCTGTGCTTCTTTTAACACATTGTGTTTAATGCAATACCTAGGAAACCCATAAAATAGCCCTGTTTAGATCATATTTTGAAAGCCCTTGTTTAACAATGTATTGTCGGATGTCATTCAACTGTGACTTTATCTGTTCAACCAAAATTGGTTCTGTAACAAGAAAACAAATGGGTGTGGGTTTTTAAAAATTCCCTCTCCCCAGAACTTATGCAAAACTGGCACAGCTTATAGAAGATGCAGAACTGCAACAACCCTTTTCAACTCCAATCTGTTCTATGACCGTGGTTGATCATCCTTTGGAAACCCCAGCCAAACCGAATTATCTACACTGAAAACCTGACACAAGTCATTAACTCTGCCTTCCTAGGCATGGCAGCTGCTTTCAGTTGCGCCTTATTCATGCCCCCCCCCCAAAAAAAAGAAAGTTTGACGAATAAAAGAACAGAGTTCTAGTTCTGCCATAGGCATGAAAGCCAACTGAGTGTCTTTGGGCCAGTCAAACTCTCTCAGCCCTACTCATCTTATACAACTCTTGATGTGGGGAAAGGAAAGGGAGGATGAAGGAGTATTAGATATTTTCACCACCTTCGTTATAATAACCATAAAGGTGGAATAAAAATAAATATTCAGGGAGCCATTTCAACAGGTGTTTATATCCACACATATTCATTTCTGTGTTGCCAGTGAACTGATTTGAACTTTATAGATGCAGCTCTTTTTTTAGCTGTGATCTGATTTCCATTTTCCTACTGAGTTCAAAGTGATTTATTGTTTTAAAATATATATTTTAAAATACATTTATTTTCCTTGGAAATTCTTGTGCCCATCAAACAGTAGCTTCTTCCAGTTAGGAATCTTTTCCCTACACAACTCCTTCCCATCCTGTTCACAATATTTAGGCAAGAGAATCCATTAATAGAATGCACATATAGGATTTCTATGCCCAATCTAGTTGTGTCATATAATAAAAAAAATAGGTGAGCTAATTTAAAAAGGGCAAATACATATTGTACAGCAGCATTTAAGAACCAATGCAATAAAAAGATTAAAGATTAACAAATTTAGCATGTTTTTTAAAAAAAATGAAGAACATGGCATTTATAATCAGAATAGCTCTACAAATGTTTAACACACTGCACAATAGATTTTTGTCCCATTATCATAAAACAAATAACAACAACAAAAATCCTACCATTATTAAAATTTTGACAATGAACACATATCAATGATCCATTGCCTGAAATCAAGTGGAGAATTTTTTTTCTTGCCTGGCTCTGCTAATCAAGACTTAACAATAATTTACCACTCCTGATAATTAGCCTCTTTGACATAGCCATGGATTCCCAGACACATTTAAACTAGATGAGAGTCACTATTGCTGAAAAGAATTACACTATAAACAAAGACATGATTTCCCACTGCTAGTGAGAGTGTGTGGAGTTTTTCTTAAAAATTAGGAATTGTTTCTTCTTTCCATTGTTTTGTAATAAGGTAGATTTTTTGGCCTTGATGGCCTTGAAATTGACCATACATGCTTGTATAACTGCCAACTTTGATTGGAGAAATACTGACTCCAGCTTTAGTACCCAAAATTGGACTGCATCTATGTGGCTTCTTCTTATGTTCCAAGCATAGGGTGTTTCTTGATTTATTGAGGAGTGCCAGGATATGAAATTTAGGAATATTCCAGTGGCCTGAAATGCAATTTGAAGAAATCCAACTACTAGACACTCCATACTATTGATTATCTCATGGCAATAAAGACAGCAACAGGGCAATACTTCTCTGCCCTAGAAGCATTTTAATAAGTGTCCAGAATGTAGATGTCGTTGATGGGATACAGCTCCTGGTTTTTGGAGACTTTGTGGAGGCGCTTGGCCAAGGGGTCATCCATCAAAAGTCTCCCCCACCCACGTAGGGTGGATAATAGGCCTTGCCATACAAAGAGTTGGGGATGTAGTATTTGGTCTCCTTCTTGCGTATGGGCCTCGCTTTGACCAGCATGTCACCCACAAAGAGGTCCCCTGTTTTCTGATACTTGAGGAACTCCAAGATGTCCTCTGGGCTAATGAATATTAGAGATAAATTGGTCTCTATTTGGAAGGGAGGGCTCCTTGGAATGTCTGTGTGGCTAGTGTAGATTTATTCAGTTTATATAAGAAATAATATATCTTAGACCCACACAGATTTATGCTTTGATTGGGCCCCCTCAAAAAAAAAAATTCCCCAGAAAGGCTGGAGATTAGGAAGTATTTATTGAAAATTTAGAGTTCAAATAATCCAGTATTGTGAACAGTCCAATTTACCTAAAATACAGATTTTGAGGCTATTTTTAGAACATATTACATTATCCCGTAATGTAAGCTCATCATGGGTACATTAAATAGGTCAAAATTATATCAACAAACCATTTTCTTTTCTGTCCTGGCGCATTAAATGCTGGAAGTACTGAAATTGGTCCCTACACAAACATGAGACTGAACAGTCGCAGGATTAGTTGGGATTAGATCTTGAATTGAGGAGTTACATTTTAAAGTATTTTTATCCCCAGTGCTAAGCAAAGCCAGTGAGGGCCACTTTGGTATAGTAGTTAAGGTGTTAAGTCAGGAGACCCTGAGTTCTAATCCACTTTAGGTACAAAGCCAGCTGGATCTCTTGGAGCAGTCACTTTCACACAGGAAGGAGGCAATGGCAAAACCCTTCCAAAAATCCTTCTCAACAAACCTGCTTCACCATGGCCAGGCTGTTGTCTGGAGTTTGAAGGCATTAAAAAAAACAACCAAATAAGAATAAATACACAATAATGAATTGTAAGTGTGAGAAATTAAATTGAGTTTTGTTAACAGTTACTTTTGATTTACCCAAATGAATAGCAGGATGACTTTGCTATTCAACGTTTCATACATTTCTTTTTGTGTAGAAATAACAATGACGAACCTCTCCCCTAATGCCAACTAAAGATTTAAATACTACAGTAATTCAAACTGAAGGGCCATTTAACAGTTAATGTAGGGCCAGTTAACAGTAACTAGTTACCATACTTTTGGCATAGAAGATGTACTTCCCCCCTAAAAGTGGCTGAAAATTGTTGTGTGTCTTATGCACCAAATGTTGCCAACCCCCAACCTTCAGCCATCTCCAGCCTCCGCTTGCCCCATTTTAGACCCATTCCAGACTGCGAGGATCAGTATAGCACATCACCCCTGATCACCACCTCCATGCATCATGTTTTTTCCCTCTGCACATCCCATTTCTGGCCTCCACGTGTTGCAGTTTTGGCCAGTTCCAAGTGCACGGAGGCCAAAAACAGGGCATGCAGAGGCTGAAAATTCAACATGTGGAACCCAAAAACACAATGCATGGAAGCTGAAAATACAGTGTGCATAGGTGGCAATCAGCAGCAATGTGCTGTGGTGATCCCTAGAGCCTGCAATGGGTCTAAAACAGAGCATGTGAAGGCAAAAAATGTGGTGCACGGAGGTCAAAATGATAACAGCTGATTGGCAGTATTCCAGGAGGATGACCCGACTGCCAATCAGCTGCTCATGTGAAATCAGGCTGTGATAATGTATTGACGCTAACCAGGCTGTTTGCTGTTTGCTGCAAGGATGCTAGCCAGATGAATACCGATAGATGCTGGTAGGCAGAAGTAGACTTTTTTTTCTCGTTTTCCTCCCAAAAATCTAATGTGTGTTTTATACTCCAGAGCATCTTATACTCCGAAAAATATGGTAGGACAAAGAAAAGTGCTTCTTAGAATGATCTTCTATTTCTGGGGAGGGGTAGGAGGAGTAGGGAAGAAGAGCTATGGTGCATGGCTTGTGCAAGATGGGTGGCAAACAAATTTAATAAATTAAATAAAATGTAAATAATTTGATTTGATCTGCTTTGCTGCTTTGTTACTTTGGATTTAATCAATTTAGTGACTTGTAAATCAAAGTCTTTGTAAAATTCTTGTAAATTCAATAGCTTGTGAAATTCTTCCCTTTCCTGGATTCAATCTTTTTTTATTTAGGCATTCCTGAATAAATATTATCTATACATTAACCATCAAGTACTTTAATAAAGATTAAACCTCTATTTGTCTTATTCAAACTAAAAAAAATCTTGGAATCCCACCTGTGTGGCTATGAATTGGGCCAAAACAAAATTTTAAAAAATGAAGATGTCTAATTTTTTTTCCATTCTGCAAATTTGTTACTTGTTATGATTTCAACTAGCTTTGTCATTCATAAGCAGCACTCCAAACATGTTTGTTGATATATACAGTAAGAGCCCTGGTGGTGCAATGGTTAGAATGCAATATTGCAGGCTAATTCTGCCCACTGCCAGGAGTTTGATCTTGATCGGCTCATAGTTGACTCAACCTTCCATCCTTCTGAGATCAGTAAAATGAGAACCCAGATTGTTGGGGGCAATCTATAAACTGCTTAGTGAGTGCTATAACTGAAATTTACATTAGTATAACTGCTATTGCTATATACGGATCCAGTTTAGGTTGATTTTATCAAAAGAAGTATCATTACTGTTTATCCTAAAACAATATGCCACAAACTCAAGGTTTCACAGTGCAGGACATTTGATTTCTTAATCCACATACATTATGGAAGTTTATTACTTTGATATTGACAGCATGCTGATGAAATGAACAGCAAACAAACCACATTTAAAGGAAAACTGAATTGAGTGTGAGCATTACCTTGTTTCAATAAGAAAGGCTGAGTGCCAAAGAATTGAAGACTTTGAACTTTGGTGCTGGAGAAGACTTCTGTGAGTCCCTTGGACTGTAAAGCGATTCAACCAGTCAGTCCTAGAGGAGATCAACCCTGACTGTTTTTTAGAAGGCCAGGTCCTGAAGATGAAACTCAAATACTTCGGTCACCTAATTAGAAGGAAGGACTCACTGGAGAAGAGCCTGATGCTGGGAAAGATTGAGGGCCAGAGAAGAAGGGCACGACAGAGAATGAGGTGGCTGGAGGGAGTCACTGAAGCAGTAGGCATGAGCTTATTTATTTATTTATTTATTTATTTATTTATTTATTTATTTATTTATTTATTTATTTATTTATTTATTTATTT
>JANHFP010006090.1:24178-35367 GCA_032468135.1 Calamaria suluensis | reverse complement strand
AAATTAACCCAGTCTCTGGCCAATAGGACTTAGTAAACGCCCACTGCTTTGGACTCCCTAAGCAGACCAAGGGAAATTGTAAAATGTTAAGTAGGATCAATATACCAATATAGTAATGTTGTTATTAGTGTAAAAGTTTTGAGGTGTTTGTTTTTATCTGTCGTGTCTTTTTCTTTTTCTTTTTGTATAAGTCATATTATTTGTACTGTATGTTTTTAAATTCTAAAATTCAATAAATATTATTTTTTTAAAAAAGAAAAGAAAAATCTAAATCTAAAATCTATTAGGGTATTATTCTACTTCATTTCATTTCCTAAGCCATACAGTCCAACAATGTTTTCTTCCTTATTATTTCCAGTTTTGGCATTTTAGTGTTCTACAACTATAATCAATTTACTTACATGTTGATTTCAGCTTTTGTCAGGCTCAAGCCCAATGATGACACAGTGAAATCCTATTAGACTCCCATCTCGAGTCTTCGGAGATGGGGCGGTATATAAATAATAATAATAATAATAATAATAATAATAATAATAATAACAACAACAACAACAACAACAATAACAATAATAATAAATCCAGTTCTTTATTTTCTTATGCCTAAAGGACAGAATCTTGTTAAACTTATGCTATAACCTTCTAATTTTCTAGGTATACCTTGAAAGATGCTAAGATGTGGTTACCTTGAATGTCTTCCCTCTCCCTCATTTTGTTCCAGACTACAGTCTCTTAATCTGAGCTTCTCTATCACGGAATATATTCCCTACTCCCTGGGAAAGCTCTGTGTTGCCAAAACTCATTTCCCCTGTTTCTCCAGGTGCACATTCCATCACAAATTTAACTACAAAACTTGTCAACTGTATTTTCTCCTGCATCAATAGTTGAGCATAAACTTGGATAATCATCATATCAAAAGGGAAGCCTGCAGATTCTAACTGGTATTATTTAATCATTGACTGCACTGTATTCAAATGCTGCCTTTGCTGTATTTTTTTCCTGACCATGAAAGCAATGTTGTTCGTTTTTTTGGGAGATTTTGTCCTGAATAGTAATGGTATGACTTTCTGACTAATTCTAGTCCATTCTAATTTTCTGATGCCTAACATGCTGATATATAGTTAATTCATATCATCTTTCCCATGCTCATGATTCCTACATTTCATATCCCCATTCTAATTCTGTCATTGCAGCTTCAGGTTTTATTTTTCTATATGGCAATATCAACAACTAGACACCCTAAAAGCTTTAGTATAACTGAGTCATAAAAACCGTTAGCAATCTAAAAGATCTTCAGCAGCATATTGAATGCCTTCCCACTTGAGGGGCCAGTATTTGGCATTATATTGTCTATCCATTCATATTGTTTATCCATGTGGTTGCCTTGGTAAAATGATTTACCAAGGGGTGATTTACTACTGTCTTCTCCCATGAATTATGAAATAATACCTTTGCTATTATCGCTAAAGTAATTGTCCACCTCCAGACCGTTCTATATCGCTGCTGATTGATACAGATCCTTGTTTGCTTTATCTGGGCAGCAGGAATGAACTTCATGCCTTAGATAATTCTGCTGGGAGTACGTACTCTTGGCATAGGCTTTTGGCACTTCACTCCTCTCCCCATGAAACCACTATGATGAAGCACATTGCAAGACTTGAATGGACCAAATCAAACTAGCAATTTAATTAATAATAACAACAACAACAACAACAACAACAACAACAGTAGTAGTAGTAGTAGTAGTAGTAGTAGTAGTAGTAGTAGTAGTATTTCTAGCTGAAGTCAATACATGTAAAATCAGATATGTATACCCCTTATTATACTTAG
Source organism: Calamaria suluensis (assembly GCA_032468135.1). NCBI lineage: Eukaryota > Metazoa > Chordata > Lepidosauria > Squamata > Calamariidae > Calamaria > Calamaria suluensis. Next base: position 33,540 of record JANHFP010006090.1, on the reverse strand, counting down.
CCAGTAAAATGCCCCCCCAAATATTTGTGATTTCAGATCAATATGTTGCTTTACCATTTTTTTTCAAGTATGTTTTTGTCTAGTATTTTTTTGCTTTTGGGTATGTCTACCACATAGTACAAACAAGGTATCTGATGGCATTTCCATTATTTTGCTGATACATCCTTAAACATCTTTGCTAACCTTGAGGATGGAAAATGCCATTGTATAGAGATTTCCCTTATATGCATTTGACATCGTTAATTTATCATTTCTATCCCATAATTTTCTGCCATTTATTTAACTCAATTGGATGACAAAATTTTTAGCCCATACTAACATTGTCTTCTTTACTTGCTCATCTTCCATCTTGATACTTAACAAATAACTATATATTTTCTTTATTAGTTTTTCATCTGTCCCTGTTAATATCTGGTCTAATTCTGTTAATTGTTTATAGAAATCACATATGCATGCTTAGTTTTAAGTTCTCCCTTTTCATTCAAAATGTCTTTATATCTAGTAATATTTTCCATATCAGTAACATTTGGATGCATCAGTGTCTCCATTGTGGAGAGCCAGACCAGTATTTTCAAATAGTGATCTTCTTTAATTTTCTCCCATACTAATAATAATGTGTTTCTAATGTAATTTAATGAAATAATTATGTATTTTGGGGTTTTTTTCATACCATAAAAAAGCATGCCAGCCATTGGTGGTTTTCACTTGCCTTTGCTCCTGGTTCTCTCTTGCATGCATTATTGTTTTGCTTGCACACGTGCTACACAGATCATATTTGATGGTGTCCAGGCAGGTGAGCAGACCATCCCACCGCCACTGCTACTAGGTCACCCACCACTGGTGCCAGGCCAGTGGGACACCACTGGTGTCCCTTCAATCTTTTATGCCTTAAACCAATCCATTCTTTTACTCAAGTAAGTACCGAAACCTGATAGTAAAACTTCCAATCTGGCAGCCCAAAATTCACTCTGTTTTAGAATATTGAAGCATTATCTTATCCTTGCTTTTTTCACTTCCAAAATGTATCTTAATATTGTTTTATTTAATTCTTCCAAGTATTTTCCAGTGTTATTGGCATTGTTTGAAATAAATATATAATTATCTCAGCAAGATGTTCATTTTTATAGTAGTTATTCTTCCATTCAACAACAGTTGCATATTTTTCCACTTCTCCAAATCTGTTTTGATTTGTTTCACCAATTTATAGTAGTTATCTTCTTTAATGGTTATACACCTTAGTTGTGAATGCCTAAATATTTAACTTTATTTACTATCTGAATGTCTATCCTCTTCATTAGGTCTTTTTTTCTGTGTATCTGTAGGATTTGTAATCAATATTTTCATTTATTTTTAAAATGTATAAATATTTTTAATTGAAGAAATTCAATAATTTCTTCATATAGGAAAAGAATAAAATTATTTGCAAACACCTGTAACTTATACTTCTCCTTTTTTATTTCCATACCTTTAATTTCTATGGTCTCCCACTTTCTAACCTTTGGTCTTAACCACTAGATCAAACTGACTCCCTATTTGATTTGACTAATCTGATGTACACATGTGTAAGACAGCACTAAAATTGTAGTGGTGGATTTGTTCTGGTTTCCTATGAAGTTTTCCAAACCCATCAAAAAAGATTTTTTGCTGTTACACAACAAAGTAGCCCAGGCATCTTTTGCCTATGTGTTTGCCTATTGTGGTCAATATTCATCTGATTCATCTAGATTTGCTACATCAGACTTGCCTAACATTGCCATTGAGAAACTGCTGAGTCCATTTCCCACGAAGGTAAGGAAATGATAATGCATTTGTTGCTGTTTGCCTGGGCCAATTTCCTATACAGGAACGAAAATGATTATGATGGGGAAAGAATGTGAAATTAGTAGATCTGGCCTTGGAAAGGGGAAAAAAAGCAATGAAATCTTAATAAGGAAGAAAAATGACAAATCAGCCCTGAGAAGTGGGAAGTATGAGAGAAGGATGTTAAGGTAAATTCATGTAGATTTTATTTGGTATAATATGGGCAGAGATAATTCTGACAAAGTTTTCAAGATCAAAATCTTTGAAGAGCTGACATCTCTATCTTGACTCATCTACTGAATTAAGTCTCTTGTTCAAGACAAATAGTGCCTGACCAGTTTTTCAATGGGTTATAGAAGACTATCTTCTTTAATTTAATATAGGAAACTATTTTGAGCCAATTCCACTCAAAAACTTCTTTTAAAATTAAAAATAAGCATCAATTTCCTTGATCCACTGGAGCCGGAAAAAAATGATGCTACTTGTTTTATTATTATTTTTTTGGGGGGGGGCGGGGGATTTCCTCCATACCATATAGCAAAGATAAAGATCTCCACCATTGCCAAAAATATCGCACTTTAACCTGATTTTTCTGCAGTTGCATTTTTAAAAATGGATTAACAGCTTGACAAATCTGAAAACACTGAATTAAACAGAGGCTTCTAAAAAGAACAGATAATTTATAAAGCACCATCTGAACAAGGTTGGTTAAATTATGAGCTACAAGCTTCTGCGTTGCACTTTAAATGTGACACATTCTTTAGCTTAAATAAGAATCATATTATATTGTGCAATGTTATTCTTGTACTTCATCAGAATAACACATTTATCTATTTTTCCCTTAACCAGATACAGTTAAAAGTGCCAGTTATTAAATATGTTCATTCTATCATAAAGCCTAATCATAAAAAACAGCCACATTCTATGAAGAGTATAGCTAAACCACAAGGGGAAAACCAATCTGTGGCAAGACATCAAATTGGTTTCAATGAAAAAGCTGAGGAATCAGAGCCAAAGAATGCTGTTGCTGCATTATGTTTGCATTTCTGTGAAGGGATTTGCATAACTCAACATGACATTATATTGGCTAAAACACAAATCTAGTTCTTAATACAACAAGATACAAAGTGCTCACTGTGTTGTGTCACCAAGACATTGCTTGCCAGCCTTCTGTATCTTGCCTAGCCAAATACAATCTGTATACATATTTATCTGTTTCATACTAACTGCAGGTTTCCCAGGTTCTATAAAGCTGAAAAGATACAGTATTCAGGTATGATATCCTATCTTGGGAGCATGGGATTTATTGATTTATTTATTTGCTAGTGATATGGAGGTATTTAGAAACAGTGTACACATGACAAAGTTCTTCCCGCAATTCTTGAATATAAAATGCTTCTTTCCATCTTTGCTTTCAATTTTAATTTTCTTTTTCCTCCTCTATCCATTTCATTTGTGCTTTCTGTTACTTAATCAGTTTTATTTTCAAGAACAGTCCACAGAAGACATCTGAATAATATGTGCAATTCTGGATTTAAATATAAATGGCAAACTCAAGGACCAAATTTTCTCTTTCTTTTAAATATTCAGCATTATTGCAAGCCTTGATTGATACCATGGCACAAAAGTGTTATGTCGGTGGTTATTGGCTACGCCGCCTGAGCAGGAAAAGCGGCGGTTCTCATTGGACGATAGGTACTGACAGCTCCGTATATAAGGAGCTGTCAAATCTGGCGGGAGTTGAGTTGATGTTAGAGGTTTACTGCAAGGTTTCTTAATACAGTTATTTCAATGATCCAGGCCTGTTTCTTCTGAGGGAACATAACACTGGCAACGAGGGTGTTCTTCTAGGTAATTGCAAAGGACTAATTAAACGTTCATTTAGTCACTCACTAAAATGGCGGCTACTACTATTTCTTTGCCTATTCCCCCTGCCGTGTTTAACCCACAAACGGAGCATTGGCAATCTTATATGCGAAGATTCATGCTGTTTTTGAGAGCTAATGGGCTGGCTCGAATTTCTGATGACCAGAAACTGGCTCTTTTCTTAACGCATTGTGGCCCTGATATATATGATGTGACAGAGATTGTGTCAGCTCCCATTTCGGCCGATGATATGGAATGGACTGAACTGTTAGATGCTTTAGCAGCACATTACGAGCCAGAGGAATAATCCATGGTTCAACGTTTTCAATTCTGTGATATATTCCAAAAGAAGGATGAGTCTATAAATGCTTTTGTTACTGCTTTGCGCAAGAAGGCTAGCTTATGCGAATTTCCTGACATTGATCTGGCTATCAAAGACCAGATCATTTATGGCATTAGGGATAAGGATCTGCAGCGGCGGTTGCTCAAAAGGAAGACTCATTCGTAAGCTGAAGTAATTAAGGAGGCTAAGGCGAGTGAGCTGTCAAGCAACTCTGTGGACTTCCTTCAAAAAATGAGTTTAAGCAGCCCGGGGGACTGTCCGGCAGTGAATTATGAGGTAGAGGAGGCTGCTACCATGGATGATGCTGAGGGGGATGACGATGAAGTGTATCCATCCTGCCACAAAATGGATGCTGGGCCAAGATCTCTAGCCAAACCACTGAGGTCCAGCGTAACGAAAGAATGGAAATGTTTCAGGTGTGGCGATAGCCAGCACAGCCAGGCTCAGTGTAAGTTTAGAGAAGCTGTTTGCAGGAGATGCCACAGATGTGGTCATCTCGCCAGAATGTGCAGGGTGCCATGGCCGTGCGAGCGTCTGGTTGGGGCTGACAAAATCAGGAGCCAGTGTACAGCACCTCAGACCAACAGCCTGGGTCCTGATGTTGCACAGACCAATTTTTCTGAAGTGCGCACTGTCCGAATCACTCATGTAGAGGTCACGGGGGCAAAAAAGTGCATGTCAATGTCGAAATAGAGGGATCTCTGTGCCCTATGGAGGTCGATACTGGTGCTTCACTATCATTGATGTCCTGGGACAAACTGAAAATGCTGAAGCCAAACATAAAGAAATCTGACAGTTCTCCAGAGAAAACTAAACTGATTGACTGTCAGGGCCATTTCCTTCCAGTTATGGGTTGCAAAGAAGTGATGGTTTACTTTCTGGGAGAAAGAGAATTCCGCGGCAAACTTCCGTTGCTTGTATCACAGGCTCCTGTGCCTACCTTGTTAGGCATGAACTGGTTTTATCGCTTCAGCCTCCACGTTGGAGGCATGAACCAGGTGGCAGCAGAGACTAGTTTGAGTGACAGCAACCTATTGACTGAATTCAGTGATGTCTTCGCAGGCAAGCTGGACAGGTACATGGATTTCCTCATTACGCTTAATTTAGACCCGACAGTACCACCTGTCAGATTGAAAGTGCAACGAGTTCAACTGGCTATTAGAGATTTGGTGGCTAAAGAGCTGGACAAACTGATTAAGCAAGGGGTCTTGTCACCCACGGACTATTCCAGGTGGGAGACGCCCATAGTCACCCCCATCAAATCAGATGGCTCTGATAGGATTTGCGCAGACTTTAAGTCAACCATCAATAAGGCACTTCAACCTAGCGCTTACCCTGCTCCGATCATACAACAACTACTACACAGTCTTGGGCTGGGGTCCGTTTTTGCCAAATTAGACCTGGCCCAAGCTTACCAACAATTGCCAGTGGATCAGGCAGCTGCTGAGGCACAAACGATAGTGACTCATCGCAGCACTTTTAAATGTCACTGCCTGCAGTTTGGAGTGAATGTGGCCCCAGGAATATTTCAGTCCCTAATGGAGCATATGCTTTTAGGAATTCCTGGGGTCGTGCCTTACTTCAATGATGTGCTAATTTCTGCCCCTAATCATGCCTCACTGGTTGAACATATCCGTGCTGTTTTACTTAAATTCAAGGCTGAAGGACTGCGCCTGAAGGCTTCTAAGTTTACTATGAGTGCTGCGGAAGTGGAATTTCTTGGGTTCCGTTTAAACCAGAAGGGCATTTTTCCTACTGCTGCCAAGACAAGGGATATCAAAGAATCCCCTGTACCTCGGAACACGAAGGAATTACAGGCCTTCCTAGGGCTTTTAAATTTCTATAATTCCTTCCTACATAACAAGGCGTCAGTGGCTGAACCCCTCCATCGCCTGCTGCGGAAGGGTGTGAAGTGGCGATGGGGGTCTCTGGAGGCTGCTGCCTTTTTTGGGGTGAAAGACTTGCTGTCCAGTGACAGTTTCTTAATAAAACATTCCCCTGTACTTCCACTTAGGTTGTCCTGCGACGCCTCCCCTTTTGGGCTGGGGTCGGTCCTTAGTCATGTTTTGCCAGATGGATCCGAGGCCCCTATAGCATTCTTTTCACGATCCCTATCCCCTGCTGAGCGGAACTACGGACACATTGATAAGAAGGCCCTAGCAATCATGGCATCGGTAAAGAAGTTCCATGATTATCTCTAAAGGTGGACTTTTGAGGTGTTCACGGATCATCTTCTGCTGCTGGGACTCCTGGAGGGGGATAAATGTGCACCTCAATCTATGCCTCCCCATTTTGTGTGTTGGTCCCTTTTCCTAGCCGCTTACTCTTATAAATTAATCCACCATTCAGGGTGTTTGATGGGTCACACAGATGCCCTCAGTAGGTGCCCCTTGCCCACACTGGTCACCAACCCCGCCCTGGAACTACCTCTTTTGGCATTAAATTTTCTAGATGTGGGACCAGTAACGGAAACCAGAATAGCCAAGGCAACTTTAGGGGAGCCCATGTTCAAGTTACTCTGTGGTTGGGTGTTACGGGGTTGGCCTATGGAGAAGTTGGATGACAAATTTGGACCTTTTGCCTCCCGTAAGCATGAATTGTCAGTTCTTCATGGGGTCCTTTTGTGGGGCAACCGAGTCATCATTCCACCACCATTGCAATCTGCTGTACTAGATATACTTCACCAAGGGCATCCTGGCATGGTGAGAATGAAAGCTCTCAGCCACAGTTATCTATGGTGGCCAGGCCTGGACAAGGATATTAAACGCTACGTCGCTGGGTGAGACCGGTGCCAAGCTCATCACTCGGCCCCTCCGAAGACAGCTCCTGCAAAGTGGGAGAAGCTGGCTGGGCCATGGACATGTTTGCACGTGGATTTTGCAGGACCATTTCAAGGACAAACTATATTAATTATTTTTGATGCATACTCCAAATGGGTGGAGGTTGTCCGAATGACCACGACCACTGCTGAGGCTGTTTGTGGTGCACTAAGACATTTGTTTGCCACTCATGGCATTCCTGATGTTGTGGTTTTGGACAATGGTCCACCCTTTACCTTCCGTTCTTTTGAAGGGTTCCTGGGAGGCCTGGGTGTTCGGCATGTACTTATTCCCCCATATAACAATTCAATGGACTTGCTGAGCAGACTGTACAAACAACCAAACAAGTGTTGTCATGATCTACGCTGGGGTCCTGGCAGGACAGGATTGATTTATTCCTGTCCTGGCAGCACATAACATCATGCGCCAGTATGGGAGTGAGTCCGGCAGAACTACTCATGGGTCAGAAACTCCACACTGTCCTGGATAGGGTACACCCCAGATTCGACCCTGGGAGGGATTCCGTTACTAATGATAGCTCTGCCCCCAGACCTATTGAAATGGGTGAACCTGTACATGCTAGAAATCATGGGGGTAGCCCCAAATGGGTTCCAGCAGTAGTACACTGTCAGACCAGTCCTCGGTCATGCAAGGTTCTGTTAGACGATGGGCAGTTTTGGAAACATCACATGATCAGGTGCGGCCGCACCTCGGTGGCCCACGGGGTGGATGTTCCATGCCTGAAGAAAGGGAATGTGACACATCTGTGATAACTCAACCATCCATCCCTTTACAAACCCCTCCGGTGTGCCCGTGAGATTCACCTGGCTTGCCTGAGACACCAACTGGACCCAGATGTCTACTGGAAACCAGCAGGGACATTCTGGCGCCAGACTTCAAGCTTGGGAAGGATTCCGTGACACCAGATAGTTGCCCGGCGAGCTCGACATCTGACGTTTCCATGGGTCATTCCACTCTCTCTCACCAGGTGGAGGCACCATGCCTGAGCAGATCTTCCCGTGCTGCATGACGGCCAGCATACTTACGGGATTACGTTTTGTTCTGAGTTATTATCTGTTCTGGGGGAGGAGGAGTGTTATGTCGGTGGTTATTGGCTACGCCGCCTGAGCGGGAAAAGCGGCAGTTCTCATTGGCCGATGGGTACTGACAGCTCCGTATATAAGGAGCTGTCAAATCTGGTGGGAGTTGAGTTGATGTTAGAGGTTTACTGCAAGGTTTCTTAATAAAGTTATTTCAACAATCCAGGCCTGTTTCTTCTGAAGGAACACAACAAAAAGTACTTTGGTGGATGCATTTTTTTCAACAGTAGGTTTTATTGGGGGACAGTTTTCTTATGCCTGCCTTTAGAAACCCTTCAGATAGATAGAATAGAGTAAATATATTCTTTCTACCTAAGTCAAGGGTGTCAAACTCAAGGCTCAGGGGACGGATCTTGACCATGAGGTGCTTAGATTTGGCCTGCGGGGTCACACTGGAAACAGCAAAAGATGGGTCTGTGGTGCCTCTGCCAGAAAAAAACAGGACTCTGTTTTCACTGGCAGAGGGCTGCAGGAGGCTGTTGCAGCTGAAAACAGAACTCAGGAGCTCGTTTTCACTGACAGAGTGCTCAGACCACCACAGGCACCCCTGATATGAATGATGTCAAGCTGGCAATGCCTACCCTGCCCCCCCCTCCGAGGTCAAACACAACTCTGATGTGGCCCACAATGAAACCGAGTTTGATGCCCCTGGCCTAAACCTTCTGCTATATAATTATTTTATTCTGCCACTAAGGAACAAGATAATGTTATGATTCTACTGCAATCTGTTCAAAATTCAGTATGTATTTCAAGTACGTTATGAGCATTTCCACAGTATACTCTATATATGTTCAAGAGATGATAACAAAACTATTATCTCCTGCTTTGTTGGTTAATGACACAGAGTTTAGAATTACATAATGAATACTTTTATACCTTAGTTTTATACTTTGATGGTTATCCAGTTATAGAATATTACAGTATTTCATTTTGAGCATTTTTCATTGTTTAGTTGAAGCATAGATCTTTTTTTAAACAAAGATAGGACTACCATTCAAAAGAAATAGGAAATGGCAATTGGAGTTGCAGTACAAAACCTAAAGTGGGATGAAAGATCTTTTTTTTTGAAATTATGTCAAGGCATTCTTAGACCCATCTAAGATATTAGCATTAACTGTTAAAATTCTAAGAGCTTAGGGTTTGTTGCTTGTAGAACATTTACAATATCATATCAATATCTTTCCTGATTTTTAACTCTGGATGAGTGGCTTTTCTGAAATTCTTTGTGTTTCCAGAGACTATAGTCATGCTACATTCTTTAGTTGTTCCAGTCCTGTACTCATTACTTTCAAGAAAGTTGTTTCCGATCTTAGACTCTTTGACAGCATATTTCAGTTAATTCAATTCTCTGTCTCTTTCTTCATCAACGACTTGGATGAGGGGATAGATGGGGAACTCATCAAATTTGCAGATGACACCAAATTGGCAGGATTA
>JANHFP010006086.1:10161-37750 GCA_032468135.1 Calamaria suluensis | reverse complement strand
TGAGATCACATCGAAACGTTGCAGGTATATGCAAACCTTTACACGGAAAGAAACCCGAGAATACACAAATTTACACATATATATACATATAGTTTGTATATATAGGCATATATATACATGTACATACAAACATATGTACATGTACATACATATACATACAAATCATTGTTTGGCACAAATAATTTGCAAAGCAAGAGACCCTAATTGACTGTCCTATCTCTTCTTTAAAAATTTCCAATAATGAAGCACCTACAGCTTCTGAAGGCAAATCGGCCCACTGGTTAATTGTTCTCACTGTCAAGAAATTTCTGTTTTGTTCTAGGTTGGTTCTCTCCATAATTAGTTTCCATATATTATATCCATTCTTTGTAGCAGCTCCTCAATTATTGGAACACAGTTATCATGTCACTCCTGGTCCTCCTTTTCACCGGACTAGACAAATCTAATTTTTATATGCTTTAGCCTCCAGCTCTGTATAATTATCTTTGTTGCTCTCTGCTCCAGAGCCATAATGTCTTTTTAATACTGTGGTGACCAAAACTGGATGCAGTATTTCAAATGTGATCTTACCAAGGCAGTAAACCAGTATTAATGCTTCATGTGATCTTGATTCTATCCGTTATTTAATGTAGCAGAGGGTTGCTTTGGCTGCAGCACACTGCTGGCTCATATTTAAGTGATTGTCCACTAGGACTCCAAGATTCCTCTTGCAGTTATTGCTGTTGAGCCAGGTTCCACCTATTGAATGGCTGCATATTTTGTTTTTCTTGCCTAAGTATAATTAACCTGACTTTTCTCACCACTGAATTTGATTTTATTAGATAGGGCCCAGTGTTAAGTCTGTCAAAATCCTTCTGGCGTGAGTCTGTCTTCTGCAGTGTTGCCTATTCCTGCCAACTTGGTATCATCTATAAATTTGATGAGGTCCCTTTCTATCCCCTCATCCAAATCATTGATGAAGATGTTGAAGAGTACATCTGTATACTTCCCTCCATGTAGATGTAGTTTTATTAAGGATTACATTATATTGTCCTCTGGAGAAGAAAGTAATAATGTAAGGATATTATTCTTTCCACCCAAATTTCTGTTCTTATATTTTACCATTTTGTTTTTATCATCAGAAAAGAGAGCAGTTGCAAGATGAGGTAGAAAGAAAAAGCTCATGGGTTAGTCAAGAACGACAGAAAACATTGGACAGACTTCGAACATTTAAACAGGTAATTGGAAAATATTGACTTCACTTGAATTTTCATATAGTAGTTTAAATAATAAATTATTAAAGACATTATTCAATAAGAATTTGAGTAGTTACCCCATGAGGTCTGAATTTGCCAGAACTCCCTATCATCTATATACATGATGTGTGGATCGGTTGATAAATTATACACCACAGGAAATTAATAAAGAAGATTACTCTTAAAATCATTTTTATTTCAACTCTCAGCTAGAAAGAATAATTACATTTGAATCTTCTATAATTGATTTTTCAATTTAGTTAAATACATTACTGTATATAACCTTTCAGATGCTGTTGTCATCTATAAATGACTAAACATTTTGTTTCTAAAAAAAATGATTTTTTTAAAAATGAATTTTAAAATAGGAAGATTTGAAGCTTAGTTTCACATATTTGTTGTCTTTTTTATCTTCTATGTAATCATTTTTGATATGGTTCTTGCTGACTGGGATTACTGGGGTTACTAGTAATCAGTGTTTATGTCACTAAGGTTGTTGAAAAACTTTGGAGGAATTAAAATTTTCTTCATATAATGCAATACATCAATTGTGCAGAAATAGAAAATTTATCGTGAATGAATTTTTGTCTTCAGATGAAAATAAGTTATTGTGACTGCATTCTAAACTTTCTACATTCCACCTCTATGGAAAATGTGATTTCAATATTTTTTTCTGCTTTCCTATTTTTTATTTTATTTTAAAGTTTCTGGCAATGAAGTGTGAAATACGTAGATGTTATTCTTTACTGTAACTTTTAAAAATGAAGTTTGCATACTGGGCTACAGAAGTGTCAAATTCTACAATTTAAATTATTTTTCTTTCTTTCTTCCTTTCTAAGCGGTATCCTGGGCAGGTAATTCTTAAATCAACTAGACTTCGGCTGACTCATGCAAGAAGAAAAAGTACAGCCACTTCAACATCTCATCTAGATCATCCCCCATCTTTACCACTAACTACACAGATAGATAATATGGAACAAGAAAAAGTAATCCAGCCTTTACAAAAACAGGAGTCTACAAGTTTAGGACAATTTGATGATATGTTTCCATCTCCCAGTAGTGTTATCTCTGAATTTTCTCAAACTGATTCTCTTCCAGCTCTCATTAGTAATGAATTTCATTCCGATACAATCAGTGAGGCACCATTTCTTCCTCCTCTACCACCACCACCACCACCACCTCTGCCCACCAAGGAAGAATCTACTCAGTGTTCTGATAAAAGCACTAGTCCTGTTAAACAAAGCAATGCAGAGAAGCCAGCTCCATTGCTCACTATTGCACCATCAGCTCATTTTTTTGATAGCAGTGAATTAGTCAGTGCCAAGAAAAAATTGAAGAAAACTGGTGATATAGAGGGATTGCAAAGAAGAAGATGTAAGTTCTGATTTATTTTGAATGAAGTTACATAAAAAGTAAAACCAGTGTTTGTTTACTATTGCTTGGCTAATAATCAAAAATAATAGCCAGGTTTCAAATCATTAGCTTGTCACACTAAATAAAACTTTGAGATTGTATACTATGATTGTATAGCCTAGGCCTATATATTTGAAACAAAGGGATCTTTCAAAAGCATTTGTAATATAACTTGAATTTTTATTGGAGGGTGGGGTAAGATCAGTAATCAATTCTTAATTGATTGGGAATGCTGGATTACTACCATGTGAATCTTCTTAATAACAACATGATTTCAACTGTATTAGAATAGTTTCCACCAATCATCCAACAGCTTCAGGTTTATATCTATTTATTATTTAAATATATCTCCATTGTTATGTCCCTCTCGGGGGCAAGTTAACAAAGAATACTTCTTTCAGAATTTGAAAAAATGCAACCTCAAAAAGTAGTCATATACTGTATTCAAGAAGTGATTAGTAGAGGTTTATAATTTAAAAAATACCCTCCCTACTCTCTATAATCTAAACAATTTCCTTTGTTTTATTTATAATAGGAAACAATTAACAAAAATATGCATCCAAACAAGAGATAAGCAAATTTTGTTTAAGATCTATTTATCTATTTCTTTTCTTTCAATGAAGGCAAAGTTATTGCTTGCTGGAAACTATTTAATGTGCCATAAATAGGATTATTTATCCCATTTATTTAGGTCATTTAGGAATATTGTCCACCCCTTAATTTAAACATAGATTTTCCTAGGACTGTGTTGCAGCTATTGTGCAAATAAGAAGATATGTGCCTTCTTTAAGGAGATCCAAAATGTACAGCAAGTGTATCCATATTAGATTTGAAGCACCTTTCTCACTTTGGATCTGAATACTGCGCACAAGATAAAATTAGAACTTGAAGTATGTAAATTTATATTTAGTAAGTCTTACTATTTTCTATAGTGAGTTCACCAATGGATGAGGTTTTGGCTTCCCTGAAACGTGGCAGCTTCCACCTGAAGAAGGTTGAACAGAGAAATCTACCCCCATTTCCTGATGAAGATGACAGCAATAACATCCTGGCACAGATCAGAAAAGGAGTGAAACTGAAGAAGGTTCAAAAGGACATTATGAGAGAATCATTCACAATTTTACCTGATGATGATCCTTTAACTCGCAGCATCCATGAAGCACTACGACGGATTAAGGAGGCATCACCAGAATCTGAAGATGAGGAAGAGAATCTACCATGCACAGACTGGGAAAATTAAGGGTAATTTTACCATAAGTACCATAAGTATAACATCTTAAATGATGCAGCCTTTACAGAAACTAATGTCAGTTTTCCTTCATAGGAGAAAAAAATATTAGAGTGCCTTAAAGTGACTGACAATGTAAACATTTTCTTGTTTAAGTTTTGTTATTTTTTATTTTCTTAAGATAGTAGATTAAAATTCTCTTATAACCAATAATGCAATTGCCACAAGCTATTATTTTTTCAAATTAAAGTAGCAAATTTACCAAGGAGAAAGCTACATCTCCACAAATCTGAAATAGGGCATTAAGTCTTAATCTGATTTTTAGATTGTAAACTGAATTCAAACATTTGCTGTCTTAGTTTTACATTCAACTTGCTGTCATGGTTGTTACCAATTTTGACAAAGATGTCCTTATCAAATTAATAAATGAATTGGCATGCTAGTAACTAATTACTGGTAAATTTAATAAAATGAAGGCCATGACAGAGGTCTTTAAAACATGTTTTTCATTTAAGAGAACTTTCATTTAATAACATAGCCTAGTAAAATTCAATTACTGTATTTTTTCAGTATAAAATTTACTGCAGAATAATTTATATATTGAATGAGCAGTTTATAGATGCAAGCATTGGGGTCATCCATTGCTCTGTCTGCAGTAGTTAAGCATATTAAATGGTTTTGTATCTGGGCCAGAAATGCTAATGATGCTGGATTCCAATATATAGCAACTCAAGGATATTTTCCCAGTTCTGATACATCAACCCCGTTTAACTAGACAAATTTAACCTGAATATTTTGACATGCGGAGAAGATATATTGCTTCTTCCTGTGTCTCCTTCCAGTTGGGCTTCTTCTTGTGCCTCCTATGCCTATCTACCGTCTCTGTATCTCTTTCTCTGTGTGTGTGTGTCCTCTCTCTCGCCTCTCTCTTATCTCTGTGTCTCTTATCTCCTTCCCTCTCTGTGTGTGTCTCTTTCTATGTCTGTGTATGTATGTGTGTGTGTGTCTCACTCTCTGTGTCTCTATCTATCTGTGTGTCTCTCCCTGAGTGGGTGTGTCTGTATCCCCCTCTCTTTCTGTGGGTGTATCTCTCTGTCTCTATATCTAATTTCTCTCTTGGAAAACGGACGCTGGGCCAACCTAGTGAGCTCTCCTTGGCACTCTTCACTACTCCTTTTCTTTCTTCTTGGCAACTTTTCAGAAATTCAGGCTAGCTAAGGAACAAGTGTGAGCCGTGGTGGAAACTTCCCCAAAGATGTCCCTTCTCCTTTCCCTCCTTCTCTTGCAACCCCCTGGCTGCCTGTGGTGGGGCTGGGAGGGTCTGGGAAGATCCTCCTCAAGTGAGTGCCCGGGCTCGATCAAAGCACAGCAAAGGCATGCAGGGCGGAAGGGCTGATCAGCTGACGGGTGAGCGTCTTTGGCGAGGGTGCTCCAGCTTTCTCTGAGCCTGGCCCCCGGGGTGGGCATACAAGATTCGGCAGGGCCATCCCCCTTTTCCCGCTGCCTTGAACTTCTTTACTCCTCCAGTGGAATGATGCTGATGGAGGCTTTGATTGAAAAGCATCACCCGGACAGTTTAAAGCCACAGCTGGGCACTGCAGGCTCATCCCCTTTCTGTTGTCCCCTCCTCCCAGATCCTATTCCCACCCTGCCAGCCCTTGTGTTGACTGGGATGGGACAGGGAGCTGGTTGCACGTCTCCCCAAGTGACCAAGGCACACCAAGAGCTGGAAGAAGTCCAGCAAGAGATGATGCACCGGAGAATCAGCCCTGGCTGCTTTTCCCTCCCCCGCTGTCACCCTTATTTTCTCAGGCCAGGGGAGACATGGGTTGCTGACACCTGGTGTAGGTCATTAAGCGTACAATAGGGTGCTTCAATGATTGAGGAGGTCCTTGGAGGTCTAGCCCAGGCCTACCATCCCTTCTAAGACACCTTATGCTGTACTTCCCAACCCTTGGGATTGGGAAGACCTTTTCCTAACACACCAAATGCCTACAGGCCTTAGGTCCAATTCTCACCTCACCAGGACTCGCACTTTCCTCCTCATTTACGTTTTGAAGATTTGCGGGCCTCAAAATGGGGAAGAGGGCTGCAAGGCTTTCTTCTGGAAGTGGCCATCATTTTCATCGCACAGTTCCTTGTGGGTGCAGCTGCCATGTAGGTCAAGGACAGACTGTTCCATTTTGCTTAACTCACTGTGCACAGTGCAGACTTCATTGTAGCAAAATGGAGTGGTTTGTTCCTGGGCTGTATATGGCAGCCTCATGGAAGTGATTGACATTTTGGTGCACCCACTAGGAATTGCAAGTGCACTAAAAATTTCACTGTTTCCAGAAGGCAAGCCACAATGGCACAGGGATGTGTGTTGGATGACGGGCATGTGGGGAGTAGGTCCAAGGTCTGCAGTGTCCTGGCAGGATGGGGTAGGGGTGGGAGAGATCTGTGGTTGGTCATAAGGGTGAATGACTGCGGCAGCAGTAACTTCAAAATGGAGTCATAAGTAGATTTGGGGGAATCTGTTGCAACTTCAAATGGCTGTTAATTAACCTCAAGGACTTATCTGTCTTTTAAACTCTCAATTTGATTGAAAGCTCTCTAAGCTGTCCATTTTTTCCCCAGTAGAATGATATGTATATTTCCAGAGTCTTATTTTAATCATTAAACAAATGTATACAAGCACCAATCTAACCAATGGAACTTTTCCTGGCAAACAGAGATAAAACACTTGTACAATTAAAATTAATTTAAAAAAGCAAATTGAGGCCCAAATTGTGCTACTTTCATAGCAAACACATTAAGGCTACCTTAACATCCTATCCCCAGGAGAAATCCAAGGTCTTCATCTTTTTCTAGAAAGCCAGCAAATTCAGGGTAATCCAAATTTCCAAGAGGGGGAAGTTTCATAAGGGAAGCACAACAACAGAGAAGACATGCTTCCAATGTCTTATGAGGTGACACTGCCTCAGCTGAAAGCTCCATATGAATCCATTGTAGTTCCCTAAAGTGACTGTGTTTTGCTCATTAGATTGGTTTGCAAGTTGTCTTTTGTATCTTACTTTTCAGAGGTTCTCAATCATTCTGCATTTGTTTGTGGTGAAGGTCCATGGGGCCCTATTTATTGTTTCTCTATGCTTAAGGAATGAGACTGAAGTACAATTTGGATTTTATTTGAAATTGGCAATCCTGAAATATTATATGCTATATACCATTTTGCTCCCATTTCTTTCTGTAAAACATTTTAACTATATTTTTCATGAGAAGCCAGCATCCAATCAGGAGGGAACATTGTATAAGTTGTGTGTCTTTAATTCTATGACAAAAGCCTTTTTCATTGGCACATTTTTTTTTAAAAATGGCAATAAGATGGGACATCTTACAAAGCTGATTAATTAAGATGGGAGGAAAGGATAAATGCTTTTAATGGTAGCCAATTTTAATGTAGCTCGAAGACTAGTTTCAAGCAATTTTTCAAATTTCTGTGTTTTTATTTTAACAGGTCTGAGGATTCCAATGAATAAGATATTTCTTTCACTTCTGAACATTCATAATCAACAGTTTGGTCATCACTTTAGGAGAATTTTACTCTGAGAAAATATTTGATATGTGCATGAATACATTTTTTAAATTCATAGTAGAAGATTTCAGTTGGACCAAAAGCTATGTTATTTAAGTGCACATTTTGCATAATTCTGAGAAGAAAGAACCTCAAAATATTTTCTGATTCTTCACTTACTTTTTACATACAGTATGTGTGAAACATGTCAGCAGCTTTTGCAGCCAAGCTTCTTCCCAGCATAACTTACTAGAACAAGTATGAAGACATCAGTGTTGAAGAAAAAGTACTGCTACATTGACATTAATTTCTTGTTACACCAATGGAAATTCATTTCACATAGGAGATAGATTTGAAAGGAAAATGCATTTTAATTACTAATAATTCAAACCACAAATTAGTTTGAACGTGAGAAATGGTTACATGTTTAATGGAAAATGCTCTAAGAATGAAATTCATGTGTTTAAAAATTTGTTTACAGTGTACTGCATTATAAAATGATATATAGCAAAACTCTTAGAAGGCCATGGATACTGTAATACACCTTATATTTTTAAATTAGTGTTTGTTTGTTCTCTTACAGTAACATTTTAATTGCAGGGCTGAGTTATAATAAAGTTATACATTTTATTTATAGAAGCAATATTTTATAATGAGAACACTTAAAATTATTTTTATCTATTTGTTTGACTGTTCTTTGATTACTCTATAAGGAACTTTTATTTAAGGAGAATGCAAGATTGAAATGAGATTTTACTTCTAAGTTGTAAAATTATAATCATTTTCAACCAACTTCCATTTTCATTATTCCCATCCATTGTTACAAATATATTTGAATTATGTAATACCCTACTTTATTGTAAATATTTTTTAACCCCAGGATACCAAGCCTTCAATACAGTGAATACTTAAAGAAATGTATTCCTAAACAGCATGACTAATAGCTGCAGGCAGCTTATTTTGTACTGTCAGAATACTAAACAGTATTCCTGCATCAAAGCTAGTCTTGTCCTGTTAAAACTGATCAAAACTCAATTCTGGAGAATTTAGAGTTTGGTCAGCTCCTTCTGTTAAAATGTACTATATGCTTGGAAAAGGATAAGATCCCTTTGTCTTAGGAAAAATCATGTTAAAATCATTTACTATACTAATTTGTTGTCCTGTTCCAAAGATATTTTATAAGGTTGCATATTGGTAGGAACGCATATGGTAACTTTACTTACTTTTTGGAACAAGAGGTTGCCCTTTTTTCTTTTAACAAATAGTTTAAAAAAACATAAAACATTTAAATATGTTATGAATCTTAGCCCAATACAACGGGTTCTTACAATTCCCTTATCTATTAAATGACAATATGGGCTATTTTAAAGTGATGCCTGCTATTCTATACTTGGCAGGTATATTTTTTCAGATGCTTATTGCCTTATATAATCTAAAATATTGTCTTCTGAAGGAAAGCTTAAAATAGTATGAGTTCGATTAACATAGGAACACTAAACAGTTTGACAGAAAAATAATATTGGTTATATTAGCATCAAATATTTGTTTCATTGAAAAATTGAACATATTATAATATGTTATTCATAGTTGTAATCCCAGATAATACAGGGTTCTGTGGCAATAATTTATAATTGCAAAATGTAACTGTTCAAAGTTTAGAAAACCCCATAATGTCTGTACTGTGCTGATGGTTAGTTATGTCCACAATAAATATACTGCATTTGAATATTTTCCCATGGCACAAAACATTAACTTCTACAGTGAAGGTGATATGTGGATCATGCTAAACTTTGTGTAATCATTTGCAGCAGAAGTTTCAAGTTTCACTGGGCCCTTACTAATCTATTATCAGACATTCTGTGCAAAGATACATAAATCTTTGCTTTATTTTGCATCCACAGATTTTGAATTTATGGGAGAAGTATATGAAGCTCTCAGGCTTTTATAGTTAAGGTTTTTGCCTTGAAAACTGCATGAGTGTTTTTAAAAAATATAATAGTTTAATAATTGCAAGAATATGAAAATGGTGTGATAAAATGGCTTGTTTGTAGGAACATATACACTGGCTGCTGTACAATAGTTGATCTCATTTCTAGAGTTTTCCCTTTAGAGTACAAATGTTCATAATCTGTTAGGATGCGAAGGCTGGTTCAGTTGTCAGTTAAGAGTACAGTAGCAATAGTTTATTGATCAACACCATTTGCTGTTATCTTAGTCAAGTTTTCTGACAAGAAGTAATTCTTAACTTCGTTGCTTGTATATAAAAGTTGTGGCAGACTAAGAAGTCCTAGTGCTCAAGTCTACACATTTTTCAAACTTATAAAGTATGTAGAAAGGCATTTAAGAAAAGATCTTAGTAAATATTGTTTGAATGATGAATTCCAGTATTTTATTGTTGCATGCTCCCATGCAACTATTTCTACTGCTAATGAATGACAAATTTCAGATAGTTTTTTAATCCATAACTCCATATATCAGTAAATTATCTGCATATGTACAAATAAAGTTGACATTAATAAGGGACAGTAAATGCCAAGTAATAAGTAATATGATTTGGAAAATATATGATAAGAGGCCCAAGTCATTTAAATATTTCCATTTGAAAATTTATTTAAGATAAAGAACAGTAGTACTCACAAAATTGCTTTATCTTCTATACAATGGTTAAAAGAATTATGTTCTTATTGCTTTGGATTTTATGATTATTTACGTATTCTGTAATTTAGCATATATATCTTTGTTTCTAATTTCAGTCTTTTCCTTACAGAACTCTTCAAAACTCTGCAACTTATATCTTAAAAATTGTAATCATAGAAACAAGTTTAATGCCACTAACTTGCATCTTGCAGGGATATAGGAAGAATATGCATTTTACCCTAAGAAATCTTTGCTCTTGAGTTTCATTTTAGGCAGTTATTGCTTCATAGCAATAGTATTGGTTCATTTTTGTAATGGTGCCCTATAGGAAACTTTCATAATTGTCAATATTTTATTTTATTTACACTACCTTTAAAGAATGAATTGCAACTTAAACCATATGGATTTATGAGCATGGTTTATTTTAATTATTATGCTTTATAATCCTGGTACTGAAGGTAGTCATAATGATCTCAAAAGATGAAGCAGAATGTGCAGCATTCCAAAGCCATGCTAGGGAAACTTCTTGCAGCAGTTAAAAGCACCTTATTTTTACCGGTAATGACACCAATCAATCAATCAGCAGTTTTCATAGAAATATATGGGAAAAATACTTTGATTGAATGTAGGCTTCTTGTCAATCTAATGATAATTGACACAAACTTTTTGATATAGTCCTGGGCAGTCAGATTTTCATGTATTTAGAAGTCAAAACTATTATTTGATTGGCCAAGATTCAGCAGAAAAATACACATTTTTTCAGTTATTACATTAATAGCTGGAAAAAAATAAAGCACTAATTGTTTTTATCCTATAAATGTAGCTAATGTTTTGAATGAAACAAACATGTCAGTTGCTGAAGGAAATTTTGCATAATTCATGGATTGGAGCTAAATAGACATTCCGCATGTAACTTTTGTATAATTATTTCCTAATATTTTGCACAGCCCTATGTGTTGTTTAAGACAATTATGTGGGTCTCCTAAATAGCGCTTCAAAAACAGAAGCAAATAAAAGCCCATTTTTATTGGGCCCTTAAGAATCTAGAATGGCTGATAAATGCCTTGTGCCAGAAATTTATTTTTCAATTTTCACACTGATTACAAGAAAAAAGCCAAAGGCCTATTTCAGGAAATTCTTTAGCATGGTCTTGTATCTAAAGTGAGAAAACAATGTACTTTCCAACACTTGAGTGTAAAGCAAATAGATTTGGTGGCAAAGTGGTTTTACCTTCTTGAATCAAAGAGAGGAAATAAAATTGAGTTTGGCCTGTTCATACTGAGACTCAACAAGGGCAGTCATCAGGCAACTACGTTGTTGTAACTGGCAGTAACAAATCTCCAATACTTCACCATTTTTTTTTTGAAGAAATAATGTGCCAAGGTCTAGTTTGATCATAGTGCACTACATTACAATTTAATATATAATTTGCTATATTAAGTTAGTATGACGTGTCTACAATGAGATTTCTTATTAGCTATAATTCATTTGATAATCTATTGGACAGTTCATTTGACCTAGACCAATTTCAGGGTCTTGACCGCAATTGCTGAAAATTTGTATCATAATATCCTCCCATTTTGACAGGATAAACACTGAAACTAGAAGCACTAAAACTAGACTTGAGTTTTTTATAAGGAAAAACATCAGAAAACACTATTTGTTGTGCTGTCAACTGGGACCACCATCTTCCAATAAAGAATACCCAAAAGCCACCAAATTTACTTTAGACGTGTATTTTATTTAAATAAATAACATTAAATTGTCATTTGTGAATTTAGCAGTCTCTGATAAGCCATTTGGTCACTGCCCCAAGCATCCATTCCTATACCTTCTTTCATTTCTTGGGTCAGTGTGCTAACAGATAGAAACAGTGATTGGATACTAAATTCATTTAAAATATCCCAGTATAATCTCTGTTCAAGAGGAAGCCTGATCTTGTCTTGAATACAGTATATATGAACTACAGCATTGTAATTCAATGAATGGGCTCTTTGAGCAATTTAGTAGTTTCAGAATATATATGCTACTCTCATCTCTTTTGAGAGAGAATATACACTTCCTAAATTTGGAATTTTCTTCTGACTCCTTTATTGTTGTAGCCCTTTTATATCCCTGCTGTCATTTGGGGACCATATAACCCAAAGGCGAGCAGGATAATGAAAGCTAGTACTTAATTGTGCTATATTGATGCAAACTTTCATGTGAGTTCAGAATCATGAAGGCAGTCCCTTTTATGAATGGGTCCTTATACTGTTTATTTTCCACTGTAAAACTATGGCAGTGAGACAAGCAGTTTTTGTGTTGATTGGGTATTGCTCATTTATTCATTTATTTGTCATATCAATTGCATACTTTAATATCTATGATTTTATTCTGAAAATTTATACATTGCCTATCATATCACTTTAGAAGCAGAAGATTATTTCCCATTCTAATTTCTCATTTTCTTCCTTTATTGGTAAAGATATCTTATAATTTATCATTTCCCACGCTGAGTCAAGCATGCACAAATACTCCCCTCAACATCCATCCCAGCTAGTCTATTTTAGGTTACACGTGTGAGTGCCATGCTTTCAATATAGGTAAAATGATAATAAAATAGAGAGGCATCTTAGAGAAAGTATTTGTCCCTGAGGTGCTAGTTTGGATGTAGTCCCCCCCCAAACACTAGAATTTTGCAAAAACTTTGCAGAAAGAATAATACAATCTTGTTTGCCTATAATCATGCTTTACGAATTAGCATTATACATCACAGATGAACATTCTCAGACATCTAGGTAAAGTTGTGTGGAAGTTGAGGCATGGGAACTGGACTTTTCATTTTTTATTTGAAACATTTTGCTGCTTATCCGAGTAGTTTCTTCAGTCTGAGCATGTTTGTTAGGTAGACCTCATATGTCCTCAAGGGTGGTTTCCTTTCTGAATGATTAGGTGAATAGGCAGAGAATTGTTAATAGACCTTTCTCTTAAACTTTCTCTTAAGTGAGTCCCAACTTGCTCAGTTTGAAGAGACTTCTTCAATAAGCAGGAAAATTTTTCAAACAAAAATGAAAACTCCACTTGCCATGAGACAACTTCCAGATATCATGCATGGTGTGTTCTTGAAAGTAACCTAAAGAGGGCATTTTGAGAACAAGGATTGGATCTTTCCAGGTTTTTTTTAAAGGGTAAAAAGGATATCCAGATAAAATTGTCTCATATTTTTCCCTATTCTATCATTCTATTTTCCTGATTTAAATTATCCCCCTGGAAAATAGTAGAGATTTCTGAATGCTTCTTTCCCTTTCTAGTCAAACAACAGATATGGGTGAATGGTTGTTAAATTGAGTATGTGGAATTTATTCCTTATGTCATCTATAGCCTTTGCTTATCCCTAATTAAAAGTACAGTGATGTCAGGATGATTTTCCCAATACCACATTTTGCTTCTTATATTTTGTGTTTTTCTATTTAATTATGAATTGTTTTGAATTGCCAATATCACAGCTGTGTTAATATTTTACTGAAATGCAAAAGGCTGTCAACAAAACATAGGTAAGTACTAGAAAATATTCATAGTACATTTCATTTTTAAGCTAAAATAAAAAAAATACTATTCATTGATTTAGTCAAAGTAAAATTTAAACCATGTTGCTGCAGTACTTAGCACAGCTGTTTTTAATGGACACTATTAATGAACATTTCTAAAAAAAGCATACTCCTGCAAACTTTTGCAATATCTTTATAATGCTCAATGTTCTAAAGTATTAAACAAGATACATAAACTAATTGAGCGTTTTAGCAATATTTTAAAATTTTAAAGTTTATTTCTTTTTGCTTATTTTTCTTCAGTGTAGTCTTTCAATAATTTTATTGTATTACTTTGTACTTCATGTTTTCTACTATCATGGCTTCAAAATTCAAACCTGTACCGAAAGTTCTGAATGACTGTCTCTTAAACATGCAATGTAACAACATACTTCAAGTTTTGGTGCTTAAAAGTTGCTCCTTCATTTCCTTAAATAAAATATATTTATTTGAATACAGCTTCTGTCATGGGTAGATGTTATCACATTGCTGGAGGTGGAGAGAGTATTTTGCAATAGCACTTAGACTTATATACCGCTCCATAATGATTTACATTACTCTCTGAGCAGTTTATAGTGTCAGCATATTCCACCAACAATCTGGGTCCTCATTTTACTGACTGCAGAAGGATGAAATGCTGAATCAACCTTGCGCCGATTGGGATTGAATTCCTGGCTGTGAGCAGAGCTGGCTTGCAATTCTGCATTCTAACCACTGCACCACTGCAGTTCTTTATATATTCCAATACCCCTTTGCAGTTCCAAATCTGTAATGTTAACTGGAATCTATCAAATTAGATAACAACTGGGGACTTTTGCCATACTTCAGCCTTAAAATTCTTGTCTTCTGTACATAAACTCAGAGGAAATGAAATCAGCTTAACAAATACCTTTATAGATTCAATTCTTCAAGTTTGGTCCCAGTGACAGCCTGTTATTTGGATTTTGTTTACATTTACAGTAGAGCTTGACTAATACATTTAATATTTATCCCTAATATTTATCCCTCCTGATCCCATGAAAACAATGAATACCACACTTCTACCCTTTTTCCTATCTCTATAGTCAGTAAAGGGAAGTGGCAGAATTCATTTCAATTTCATCTGCTAAAAAAGAGAAGAGGGGCACATCATTTCACTGTTCTACTGTTCCACCAACAAACTGGTAAAATCATAGCAACCAATTCACTGTTTCATTATTTCACCAGTAGAAAAAAAAATGGCTGGGAAAGCCAGTGACTGGACAATTCCTGTCACAGCAGTCAGTTACCAGTTGGGGTGGAGCGATTTGCCTACAATGGAATGAAGTACAATATGTGAACTGGGCAGCATCACTTAGGTAGCCCTATTCAGAAAAAAAAATCTTATATAGCAGATAAAGATGGCTAGAGATTGTCTTGGTAGGTTGGCAGATAAGAGGATACAATGATATGTTCTTGGCCCTGCAAAATGGTCAGTGATCTATAATCCTACTAGATCTAGCTGATTAAGTAAACAGCTCTTCATGTAACGTGGAAGTAGCCACAGTTTAATTTAAATATTTTCTATTTGTTTTGTGTGGCAGTTTTAAAAACAACAATTTTACAAGTGGAAGTGCGGTTTTTTTAGTGGGAGAATCTCCATTTGTTGTGAAAGAAGAAGCTTTTTGTTGTACCAATGTTCCCTTTAAAAATTCAGTACAGATGATTGGGTGGGATCTCCTGGATTGTATGTTCTTTTGTAAGTGAAATGAGGTGTTCTGTTCATGCAATTGGCACTGACTTCCCAAAGGTACCATCATATTGATCATTACTATCTATAGTTTACATCTGAATGTCTTTAAAACAGAACCAACCAAAGATGCTTTATTTGTCTAGCTTCCAACTTGCTTATATTAAAATGGTCATTAGACAACAAAAGCTACTTGATTCTGAATAAGCCCACATTGTTCAACATTGGAACTGGTGCCTATTCATTTCATTTGATGAAGTGGCCTGGGATCAAGAAATTCTATATGGAAGAATAAAATTATTGGAAAATTCTGGAGTAGAGTTATGAGAAAGAGGCCCCAATAACCAACTTCCAGACAGGGATATACTTATAAAACCTTTTTATGTCAAAGTCATAATTTCACAACATGACACTCTAATTCAAAACCCAGTAGCACCTGAAGAATTAAGGTAAATGTTGCCGTCCAATGAACAGTTTATAATTCTTAAAAAGAGTTTGAGAAAGAAAAAATAATAATAAAGTACATTCTCCAGAACAGCAATTGTATTTCAAAATAAAAACTGTATTTTGTTGGGTTTTAAAAGAATTTTAACAAGACTCCATAAGTGTCATTTAACAAGTTATACACAATGTGATTGTTCTTCGATGTAAATTCTTGTTTGCTTTTCTTAGTCTATGACAATCAAAAGTTTTTTCTGGCATATATGCTAATACAGGAGAGCCATTTTGTTAAGAACAACTGAGTGTAATTGTTAACATATAATTTCTAACACCCATCTAATGTAAATGAACATTAAAAGATTTTTAATATAATTAATTTATATGTGCACTTACATTTACCTTATCCCATATACATGTTAGATGACTTTTGGGGATTCAGTAGTACAGCCCTCTTGGATTTTATTTTACAAACAAAAGAACCCAAAGTCAAGCATCTAAATATACATGAGAAAAGAAATTCCCAAATATTGATTTCTAATTACTAATTTTAATTTCAATAGGAAAATATTCTAAATGTGCACGTTTAATTTTTTTATATACTGTATATACATATGTGTGTGTACATATACAAATAAGTTTTCTTGTACAACACATATACACAGCATTGAAGTGGAAATAACTTGTAAACTTTTTTCCCACATGTAAATGTCCTTGTATTAAAAATTTTGATCTTATTAAAAACAATATTACATTTTTTGCCATCAAATTTCTGCTCTAACTTGCTATAATTAAGAATACTGAGCAAGAACTTACTTCATTCATCCCAGAATTACACCAATTTTATAATTTGCTGAAGATGTTTCTGAGTGACTCTCATCTAGAAGAGAATGAGGCGCAAACTTCTTCAGGTAAATTAAAATCAGGTAATCACTACTGTCCTGTCCAATAAGGTTACACATCATCAACACTTAGTTATTAAGTTTTTAAAAATCACCATAGAAAGCTTTTATCTATGAATGCAATGAACAAATATTTTCCCAATAATAAATTAAATAAATGATAAAATACTCTAAAACATGGACAAAAGAAATGATGTGTACAGTACATATAGTATAATACATCATAATTTAGTTTTTAATTAACAGTAATCCTGGTATTTCAGGAAACACTTGTTAAATTACAGATAAAGAAAATGTCATTTTATAAATTAAGCCAAATATTTATCTCATTTTAAATACAAATTAGAGTGTCTGTATTATACAGTATATACATACAGTACACACATAAAAAACCCGATTTATATTATCTAGTTTTGAATAGCAGTCCTTAAGTGTTTATATTTAAGCTGTATTTTATATTTAACATCCAAATTAATTTGGTGTAAATAAAAAGGTCAGTGCATGTGATTTTTTGTTGTTAAATTTTTAAAAATCTTTTGCAATAGACAATCTACAGCAAGGCTAGCTCATTCTCATTCATGAAACATATGGACCCTCAGTTTTTTCATTTTTCCTTTAAAATAATATATATATATATAAAGAAATACATATTTGGCAAAAAAGTCTTTGTAAATCACATCAATACAACTTAAAAAGAGGTTCACTGAGGATGACTGAATTCAGGTCTTGTTTTGAAATTCAGAACATAGCCTGGCACATTTTTCTAATAAGGGTGTTTCATGAACATACAACAAGGAAAAAAACCCTATGCTAATACAATGCTTTTTTTCTTTAATTGCCTGAGCAAGGTCAATGCCCTAGCAATAACTATATTTCCAGTTTCAGAATTCTTGCTAAATAAATTACTAAAACATATTTTGATAAGAAAAGTTAAGTCCATGTGATATTCAATAAGCATAGACTGTACCTTATTTGAACATAGCAAAATTTAAAATACCTTTCAGGGACTTGCTTGTCTTCTTAGATAGACTTCAAAATGCATAACAAAATGAAATACATAATTTCTACATACATGAATTCCCGATAGGAAAAAAAGTAAACCATACACTAGACAATATTATAGAACACCAGAGTGAACATTGTAAATAAAGACAGTATCTTCCAGTATAAAAAAGGGAAGAACTCTATACAAGCATTAATTCATTAGGTCTGAATTGAAGATGCAACTCTCTCTCACTCCTGGCAAGAATTAATTGGTAATGCACTGTTTTTTTCAACAGTACAAAATATCCTGAGAAATTATTCAGATTACAACAAAAGAGAGGACTGTCATCACAAAGTTCTTGCACAAAACACAGCATACAGTTGCCTTAAAGAAAATAAAACTGATTGCCTACATTGTGTAAGAGGGATGTCATTTGAAGCACTTCTTATTATTTCATTGGCTAATAATTAGAAAAGGATTGCATTCAATTACTGTTAATACCCTCAAGTTATCTATGGCCAATTATATACAAGGAGGTAATTTGTACTTCAAGTTATTTTTTTTTCAACTAACTACAAGCTGAATGCTGAAATTTTACATTGAAATACTGTATATTGTATATTGTTGAAAATTTAAAACAGGCCCTTCTGAAGGAGCATTTTTCTAATTTTGTGCAATTTTGATGTAGATCCCAACAAAGTCCTGTATGAAGAGAGACAGTGCATCTTTAAGAAGTTTGGCACTGAGATCCTGTATTCTTTAGCTGCATTCTATTAGCTTGGCCAGATTATCTCGTAGTTCTGTAAGTTCAAAAATTTTGCCATCCAGAATTTCTAAAAGTGTTTTCAAGTTATTGCGAAAAACTTCTTGTTCATTTTGACTTTTCTCCAAACGCTGTTCAAGATCGGATAGCTGGCCTTCTAGATCTTTATTTCGAACTTCCACTTCCTTAAAAAAATGTAATATGCAAAGTAAATAAAATACTGATTTTTAAATTCTATTCTTAATGTTACATAGAAATATCATTGTATAAAGCATGCTACAGTGTGGCGCAGGATAGAATTTCCCTTGCAGGGTAATTAACACAACATTATACGAGGGCTATACACAAAGTAGATTACATTTTCATCTGTAGCAACAAAGGGCGGAGCTAGCGTGGTCATCTTTGTGTCTGGGCGTTCCACAGCTCAGTCTGCATCTAGCCAAGCCAGCAGAAGGTTAGTATCATTGCCTGTTATTTCACAGCGGAATGGACGTCCGAGCATTGTGACTGATGAACAGACTGAATGACTGGCTAAAATCTCAGGTGACAGAATTTTATGACAATGGAATTACAAAACTTGTTCACTGCTATGATAAGTGCCTCAATTTGTTTGATGACTATGTTGAAAAGTAGTATTTAAGTGTCGCTTTCAAATGTATATAATTTTTTCCTATACTTTTTTTCTATCCCAAAATGTAATCTGGTTTGTGGATAGCCCTCGTATTTATCTGTCTACAAGTAAGCAAATTGTAGAATATCACATCTGTTTTTGGACTGAGAACCATGTTTAGTTTTGTTACTGGAACCCATCTTCAGGGAACTTCTCTCTAGTAGAGAGAATACACAAAATACCACACACAGAGAATAACTCAAAGCACACACTCTGCTGGAGAGAAGATCCCTGAAGATGGACTTCAGCATGAGTCCGAAAGCTTGCAAGATTAAATATCTGATCCCCGTCACCAACCCAGATTGGATGCTACAATATTATCCTGGGACACATATATTCTCCTTCATTCATCAAAAAGGAATGGGCAATTGCCAGAATATAGAATCTAAAATAATAGATTATGAACATAAATAAATATTGTGCCTCTGGCAATGCTATCTGCTTACTTACAAGATATCTAGAACTAAACCATTGTTGACAAAAAAAATATTTTAAACTGAAGATTGGGTGTACATATTTGTTTGGATGTTTCTATTATTTGGATCTGATTCATAAATGCACATAAAGAAATCACTAAATTTTGTAATTATTTGATTCCATACTAAAGTATTTAGTGTCCTGGTTAATAATATTTTTATTAAGATTTCTGCTTAAGTTTGGTGACAAATTATACTAGTACCAAAACTGGGTAGCAACAAAAGTGAAGGGAACCCTATTGCCTGCACCAGTGTCAGGGAGTCCATATAGTTAATGGACGGTGTCATTACTACTGAGCAAG
Source organism: Calamaria suluensis (assembly GCA_032468135.1). NCBI lineage: Eukaryota > Metazoa > Chordata > Lepidosauria > Squamata > Calamariidae > Calamaria > Calamaria suluensis. Next base: position 17,871 of record JANHFP010006086.1, on the reverse strand, counting down.
GCATATATCCCCATATCTGCTGAGATAGAGCACCATGGATGTTATAGCATAGTGAACATAGTTTGAAGGGGATCCATCTTTATCAGTGTTTCTGATACAATTAAGAAGTCAATATATGCTAAATGTGGATGAACTGCTTCCTCAGTAAGATTTAGTGCAACCTATTCTTTAAAAAGGTTAACAAACATATATATGTATTAATCATTTCCCCAACTAATTTTCAAAACAAGTATCGTTTTGCAAAACCTTTCTTCTCACTTCTATAAATGTTGTCATTAACTTCTTCAAGATAATAAACTGATATTTATTTCTTGTCAAATAAATAAGCAACTACAACATCTAACTAAGCAATATGTATGTTATTCAAATCCTGAAAATGAAACTCAAATACTTTGGCCACCTAATTAGAAGGAAGGACTCACTGGAGAAGAATGTAATGCTGGGGAAGATTGAGCGCCAAAGAAGGGGACAACAGAGAATGAGGTGGCTGGATGGAGTCACTGAAGCAGTGGGCATGAGCTTGGGTGGACTCAAGAGGATGGTGGAGGACAGAAGGGCCTGGAGGAACATTGTCCATGGAGTCGCGATGGGGCGGACACAACTTCGCAACTAACAACAATAACAATAAGTTTGGATAGGCTATGGCCTCCATTGTTGAAATCCATTCTGAAACATTCTGAACTTTGATTTTATATTGAATATACTGAACATTACATAACTGTGATGATATAACTGTGATAATATAATATAAATATAGGTCATACGAAGACTAGTCATAAGGAATTGATAGAATTAATTAATAGAATTAATAGAATCTAATAAATTTAAATATAAGATTAAAAATATTAATATATATATATTAAGAAGATAAATTAGTAGATAATTGTGTATGACTGTATATGATTATATTGACTGTGAGATTGAGATTTGGGAAAGTGATTTAAGATTCAGAAATATAAGAACTGAATAAGGATAAGGAAAGTATTTATTGTATAAGATAAGAAAGTGTCAATGAACAGTTAATGCTGATTTGGGAAAATATACACAGAATTCTAGATAGACAAAAAGAAATTATACTAGAAATGTCTTTAAATCAAACCTTCAAAGATAAGACAGGGAAAAAAGGGGCTGGAAGTCCTTCAACAGGACAGAGAACCATAGGAGAAATGTTGGCGATAGAGAAAGCAAATAATGCAGACAATATGCACCAGATCCAACAGATGTTTAGGAAACTACAAGAAAATATAACTAAAACAAGGGAAGAAGCAACACAGAACTATAAAGAATTAAGAGCAAACATGAAATCAGATATGGAAGAGTTGAAATCTGAGATGAAATCAGAAATTAAAAAATTAGAGACAAAATTGGAACATACACAGGAAACGATGCAAAAAACTGAACAGCAGATGAAAAATATAGAAGAGAAAACTGATGAGACAGAGAAGAAGGTGGAAAGGATAGATCAAAAAATGAAAGGAATTAATAAAGAGATGGAATTATCTTTAGCCCAACTAGAATTAGAGCAGGTCTCATATTATTGAAGTTTCAGAATATAATAGAAGAGAAAGAAGAGAATTTGGGGAAGATAATGACAGATCTTGTGGAAAATGCATTAGGAAGAGATTATCAAGAAATTGTGACTGAGATAGATGAAGTTTATAGAGTTTATACTGGATACGCAAGAAGACACAGGTTCCCGAGGGAAGTTCATGTAAGGTTTGCAAGGAGAAGGGTAAAAGAACTCGTATACGATATAACAAAAGATAATCCGTTGGTATATAAAGGTAAATAAATCATTACATTAAAACAAACCCCTAGACATATAAGAGAGCAAAGAAGGGAGTATAAACCTATTGCAGATCAACTTAACAAAAAAAATATATAAGATTTAGGTGGATTCTACTGGAAGGGATGTTGCTAACATGGGAAGAAAATAAAATAGAACTAGACACTCTGGGAAAGGCTTATGACTTTATAGATCAACTAACAACAATGGATGATGAAGAGCGTAGTAAAGAGGCTCTGGGAGGGGGAGAAGATAAGAAAGAAAGAGCTAACAAAAAAGGAGAAGAAAGGAAAGAACAGAATAGGAGAGAAATAGGATTCAGGGAAAATGAAGGAGTAATAACAAGATACAGAGAAAAAAAATGACAAAAGGGACTAGAGGAATAGATATAGGAATGAAACTTTTATCAGTAAATGTGAATGGGTTAAATATACCCCAAAAAAGGAAAATATTTTTTCATAAATTAGTTAAACTTAAATTAGATATCATTTGCTTACAGGAAGTGCACATTCAAAAAAAGGACGAGAAATTATTACAGAATGATAAGATGGGAAGATTGTTTACTGCATTGGCAGAGGAAAAGAAAAAAGGAATAGTAGTATATATAAAGGAAACAATTAATGCACAGAAGATATATGGTGATTTAGAGGGTAGAATACTTATAATAGAAGTGGAAATAGGAGGTAAGAAAATTATATTAACTGTTATTTATGCACCTAATTCAAAACAAAATGAATATTATCAGAAATTGTATAATAAATTAAGTGAGATAATTATAAACTGTGATCATGGAAATATATGCATAATAGGAGATTATAATGCAATATCAAATCTCAAAAATGATCATTTATCAAAAAGGGTATTAAAAACAAAGAAAAGTATACTTCCAAAAGAGTTTTTTGATATGGTTGAAGAATTTAATTTGACAGATGTATGGAGGATGAGAAACCCAGACAGAAAACAATACACTTTTTACTCAAGTCCACATAATATGTGGACAAGAATAGATATGGCGTGGGTAAGTAGAAATTTAATACAAGACATAGAAGCAATAGAAATACAAGAGAATGTATGGGCAGATCATAACCCAATTCAAATTGATTGAAGAATAAAAAGAAAAGCTATGGGGTGATGGATGTTAAATGTAAACATACTTAAAGATGAACAATATATCCAAAAAACAATAAAAGAATTGGAACTATTTTTTCATAGATAATGCAAAAGAACCAACTTCTAGACAGAATTTATGGGACACAATGAAAGCCTACCTAGGAGGGTATACAATATCATATACAGCAAAGAAAAACAAAGATAAAAGGGAAGTATATAATAAAATAATAAAAGAAATTAACAATATGGAGGTACAATTACAAACAGACCCCACTAATAAAAAATTAAACTGAAATTAATGACAAGACATAGTTTGAATATTATAAATCAGAGGAAATTAGCATTGAAAATAGAAACTTCAAAACAAAATTATTTTGAGCATGCTAACAAAGTTGGGAGATGGCTGGCATACAATCTAAAAAAAGAAAGGGAGAAAAGAATATATCAATTACAAAAGGAAGATGGGATAATAATAAATGAAATGGAAGGGAAAAAAGAGATAATAGAAGAATACTATGGGAATTTATATAAAATGGAAGAGATACCAGAAGAAGAGATTAAGAAATATTTGGAAGGAAACAATATAAATTTAATAACTGAAGAAGAGAGTAAAAAATTAGATAATATAACATTAGAAGAACTACGAGATGCTATAAATAGACAAAAGAAAAAGAAAACACCAGGCCCAGATGGCTTACCTGGAGAGATATATAAATATTTGGGAGAAATACTGGAATCAAAACTATTAGAAATCTGTAATGATGTATTAGATAAAGGAGCAATTCCCAATTCATGGAAAGATAGTTATATAACATTAATTCATAAAGAAAACACAGACAACAAACAAATAAAAAATTATAGGCCTATTTCATTACTGAATTCGGATTACAAAATTTTTATGTTAATTATGGCAAAAAGATTAAAAAATATTTTAAACACAAAAATCCATCCGGACCAAAATGGTTTCCTTCCATCTAGACAGATTAAGAATAATATACGCATATTGATAGATACATTGGAATATTACGAGCTACATCCAGGGAAACAATTGGCAATAATTTTAGTTGATGCGCAAAAAGCCTTCGATAACATAAATTGGAATTATATAATGCAACAAATCAAGAGATTAAAATTTGGAAATAAATTTATAAATACAATTAGGGCAATATATTCGGAGCAAAAGGCAAAAATCATGATAAACAGAGAACTCACAAAAGAAATATATATACAGAAAGGAGTGAGGCAGGGTTGTCCACTCTCCCCACTGTTGTTTATCCTAGCGATTGAAACATTATTTATAAGAATTAGAGAAAATAAAGAGATAAAAGGGTTAAAAATAAGGAAAGAAGAATTTAAATTGCAAGCATTCGCCGATGATATGGCATTTATAGGAGAAAATCCGGAACATTCAGGCCCAAAATTGTTAGAAGAAATATTTAGATATGGAAAGGTAGCAGGATTAAAGATAAAGAGAAATCACAAATTATAGCTAAAAATATGACAATAAATCAAAAAAAGAATTTGGAAAAACGATAGGCTTATGAATAGTGACCAAGGCTAAATACTTAGGAATTTGGATAAGAGGAAGGGGACCATCTCTCAAAGAAGATAACTATGTAAACCAAATTAAACAAATCTCAAAGGATCTAGATAGATGGAGGAAACTTCAACTATCACTCTTGGGGAAAATCGCCACAATTAAGATGGTCATATTACCAAAAATTTTGTATCTCTTCCACATCATCCCGATAAAATTAGAAAAGAAATATTTTATAGAATTAGATAAATTAATTAAAAAATTCATTTGGAATGGGAAGAAGGCTAGGATTAAAGGGGAAATATTACAAAAAAAAAACAAAAAAACGAAGGGGGATTTGGATTACCATTATGGGAGAGATATTATAAAGCAGCCAAATTAGTGTGGATTAGAGATTGGGCCAACCTTGAAAATACAAGATTATTAACCTTGGAGGGGCATGATTTACAATATGGCTGGCATGCCCATATGTGGAATCCACAAAAAAAAAATCATACTTTAAAAATAATCTAATTAGGAATTCCCTGCTAAATACCTGGAATGAAATTAGGAGAAAATATTATAAAAAAATACCTATTTGGATATCGCCAACTGAAAAAATGATACATCCAAATTTAATTGACAAAAGAAACATAATTAGATACAAAGAGATATTAAATGAAATAGGACAACTGTTGACCAAGGAGGAATTGGAAAGGAAAAATATAATATTGGATTGGTGGACATATATACAAATTACTTCAAAATATAAAAAAGATATGAGAGATGGTAGTATACACATTAAGGAAACACAATTGGATAAAATATTAATGGGGCCAGCAAACAAATTAACTTCTAAATTATATGCATATATCCAAACGGAAGAAGAATTAGAATCGAAAATTAAACATCCAATTGAAGCATGGGAGAAAAATATTGGGAGACAAATAAATCGGGAGGAATGGAAAAACGTATGGGGAAAAAATATCAGAATGACCAGAGCAGCAAATTACAAAGAAAATCAGTATAAAATGTTATATAGGTGGCACTTAGCCCCAGCTAGGCTGGCTAAAATATTCCCAAATACTAATCCTAAATGTTGGAAATGTAAAACAACTCAGGGCACGTACTACCATTGTTGGTGGTCGTGTCCTGAGGTACAAAAATACTGGAAAAAAATTAAGGATTGGATCAATCAGATTACAAAAAGAAATATTGAACTAAAACCCGAAATGTTTCTCCTGGGTTTCTCAGATAACAACTGTACCAAACCAATATTATACTTAACATGCCACATTATCACAGCAGCAAGAATCATCCTAGCCCAAATATGGAAGCAAGATTCCATCCCAACGGATGAGGAAATCATACAAAAAATATCTGATTGTGCAGAGATGGAGAAGCTTACCTTGGCATTAAATGGGAAAGAGGACTCACAATATAATGAAATTTGGAATAAATATTATGATTGGCTCAATATGAGAAGGAGCAAAATAAAGTAAAGAATTAACAAAGACTATAAAGAAAACAAATATACTACATATGGACTTGAGAATACAGTACAAAACAGAAACAACAAAGGCGCTGAATTGGACAAGTATGGATGTAGAATTTGTATTTATGTATTTGACCATATCTTTTAATGTTTTTAAAATAATAAAATTTATTAAAAAAAAACAAACAAAATAAATCTTCTTACAAATTAACTTACAAACTAAGTTGTTGGCAAGAAAGAGGAGGGTTTTTTTTGGACTTTGCAGAGTTAGATGATGAATAAGTCAAATGTATAATGACTCAATGTTTAGAACTGAATGTTCCATAACTCATTAGAATGCAAAAATCTTGCATCTTTGTTTATCTTGTGAAATGTTTTGATTTTTAAGAAGTGTTTTAATTATGGATAGCGGATACTATGCTGCCAACTACCTGCCAATTAAAATGTCTTGGGTAATTTGGGACTAAAAAGACAAGACTAATTACAGACCTATTGTAGTTCCATAGAAAATAAGTCAGATTCAGCTTTAGATAACACTTAAAAACAATTTAGAATGCTAAGGAAAAAATTCCCCCAAACAGAAAATCTTTAATTATTATTTTTGCCTTGTGAGAAATATAATTGCTGTAACCACTTCTACTTTGAATGGGTAAGGAATGTGGAAGAGGAAGGGTGCACCTGGTCTTTTTTAAGGAATCGAAAGAAATTAAATGCAAACAGCAAAGTAAGATCCAAGAAGATTATGCCAGCCTCTAAAACAATGTTTCTCAACGTCTGTAATTCTAAGACTTCAAATCCCAGAATTCCAGAGCCAGCATGCCAAGAATGGGCTTGAATTTGCTACTTCCCATCGTTTCACTCAAATTAAGGCAGGGGAACCCCAGATTCAGATCTGGAACTACTGTGTTTAATTCTTTCAGTCTTGGGAGGAAATGGAAACTACTATTTTTCCTTCACTTTTTTAATTCTTTTGATTTATTAACAATATTGTTTCTCAGTCTTGGCACCTTTAAGATGTCTGGACTGCAACTGTAATAGCTTGGTTTGATAGGAGCCTTGAAGTTTCATTTCTTTTCCTGCCAGAGATTTGGCATATTTGAACCCAAGTAACTCCTTCCACATCTATAAGGGTAATGGCAACCAAAAGACTGTCTATGGCTGTCCTTAAGTGAAGGAGTGGACTGTTTAATGTGGCCTTAACAAGAGAAGTTTTGTGTTAAATATTGAACAACACATTGCCTTTGGCACTTCTTTCTAAATCATGCTTTTAGTATCCTGGACAATTGCCCATCTTTTTGCTATTGCAGCTGAATTGGTTGCACTGTCATCTAATACCACCTACTAGATACGTTTTCTCAACTTTTGACTTAATTTCTAGATATCTGCTGTCATTCACAACAAACTTTACTCGACATAATCTGTGGGAATGGAGAATTCAATTAAAGTTTGCAGACTTTTGGTTGCCATTACCCTTATGGATGTGGAAGGAGTTACGGTACTTGGGTTCAAATATGCCAAATCTTTGGCAGGAAAATGGAACTAATTATAATTTATGTAATCTATATTTTGTAAATAACAATTAGTGCTGTGATTTATTTTTGTTCTTTTCTTCTTTTGAAATCATTGTCTAAAAAATTGTTAAGCCATATTCATCTACCGTATTTTTCGGACTATAAGACGCACTGGACTATAAGACGCATACAGTTTTTGGAGGAAGAAAACAAGTAAAAATATTCTGAAGCAAATGGTGTACTAAAATGGTAGAAGCTCTGCCCCAAAGCACCAACCGCTTCAAAAAGCCTC
>JANHFP010006082.1:7836-20416 GCA_032468135.1 Calamaria suluensis | reverse complement strand
TAAATTGATTTATTTTAAAGATTTAAAAGATTTTAGATTTTAAATTTTAATTTGTAACTGTGGTGTCTGTTGTAAACTGCTCCGAGTCTACGGAGATGGGGCGGTATAAAAATCAGACAAAATAAATAAAATAAATACCTAAGTATTTGCTGGATTAGGTAGAAAAAAATCCTTTAAAGTGTAAGAAAAAGTTTCCCATGATCCTGCGGCTCTACTGTGATCCTGTGAGGCTCTCTTTACATTTTAAAAGCATTTTTTCTATCTAATCCAGCAAATACTTAGGTGGAAAAAAATTCCTTTAAAATGTGAAAGCCTCCAGCGCAGAGGGGGCTGGGCCAGGGATTTTTGCTACTGGAACGGCTGAAATGGGAGCATTTCACCCCTGATCCAGCGTACACTACACATTGGACTCACTTCCTCAGAATTCTGTTGTGAACTTTTATCCTGCCTTTGTGGGATACTAAATTCAACTGAAGCCGACGCAGACTGTGAATTCTCTGGGCAAAACTGGGAGCCAAAAAGGAACTGAGAATCACTCATACTGTTATGTTCGTTGGGAGCGCTGGTCCAGCCAGATGACTTATGGGATCTGAAAAAGGAAAGAGGAATATTGTTCAAGCAAGGGGCATGAACAAATCATACATTTAAACGTTATTGGGGTAATCCATAGTTACCTAAACAGAGAAGAAAAAAGAGTTCCCTCTTAGTAAACAAATAATATACAGTAGTTTCTTTTTTGTCTATGGGTTGTCTTCGACTTACAACAGTTTACTTACTGACTGTTCAAAGTTACAACAAAGTTACAAAGAAAAAAGTTACTTATTGCACTTACAACCACTTCAGCATCCCCCCCCATAATCACGTGACCAAAATTCAGCCATTTGTCAACTAACTTGTATTTATGATGGTTACAGTGTCTTGAAGTCATATGATCACCATTTGTGACCTACCGACAAGCAAAGCCAATGGGAAAGCCACATTCACTTAACAACCACGTCACTAACTTAACAACTGTAGTGATTCACTTAACAACTGTGGCAAGAAAGATTGCAAAATGAGGGGAATTCACTTAACAAATGTTTCACTTAGTAACAGAAATGTTGGTCTCAATTGCGGTCGTATGTTGAGGACTACCTGTATTTGTGATTCCTAAATTTACTCCAAACTCTTTAATAAAAACACATTTAATGTCTAGCTATCCTGACATATTTTCACTTAAGAAACTGAAATTGTGAAACCATCTTCATGCGTTATCGTCTAAAATATAGAACTAATAAAAAATAATTGGCCTACAGCCAATACTCAGTGAAGACTCAATAAACTCTTTGTGTTTTCTTAAAAATCTCAGTTTGGACTGGTATTCATCCTCATTGGAAATTCCACAGACTCTGAAGGGATGAAATTTTGATTTCACCTCAAAATTCATGTAATGTTTAAGAAGTTTTTTATGCCTGCCATCTTATATGCCAGTCATTTTTATTTTTCAGAATCTTTCAGTTAGTACTCGGGTCCAAGTCAACACTGTCATGTTTATTTTATGTCAGTGGCTCTATTCCAACAAAACACATATTTTTCTTTTTTTCATTGCTATTTATAAGAAACCTGAGCATATTGGATTAGAAGTACTGGCATATCAAAAATATGATTGGGAAGCAAATGATTATGGAAATGTAATAAATATGCAAATGTTTCTATAAATATAGTAAAACCAAAGTAGGAATTCAGCCATATTCCAGATGTAGACAAAGCCCTCTGCTAGGTGCAAATTACATATCTAAACAGCAAATGAATACTACCTACCACAATATACTTTTCCTCTGTCCTATACTAATGACAAACTTGGTATTTTAAAATAGCAAACCATTGAAGGAGTATATGAAGCAAACTAATATTGGCTATTTGCTTTTATTATGAATTGCTTATGCTACTATATAATTGTTACTGATTAAACCAATATTTGCTGTTTGTTTCTGATATAATATATTGCTGGAAATCATTTGCTATAAATTGAGCTTTGTTATAGGCTATTGCTTATATTATTGTATGCTATCTGAAATTAGTTGTTAGGAACTAATTCTAGTGTAGTAAATTGTAATCTTAATACTGGTTGGCATTAAGGCAAGGTTTGTTATCTCACTTTGAGTCTCGCTTCTCTATTCTTGGCCTCAAAGCTAGGCACATCCTTGAAAATATAGAAGAAACTGTTACCCAGGAATATCAGGCCCCATAGATAAAGAAACCAGAGTAGGGAGTTTTCCTGCCTTATAAATTCAGAATCCTGAGAGCATTCTACTGAAATATTTATTTTCTACTGAAATATTTATTTTGTTGATTACATATTAGGTAATAAGCATGAATTGAATACAAAAATGAATACAAATAAAGAGAACTCTTATGGTGCTCTTATGCACACCCCTTACTGGGGTGAGGTCAACAGTAGACAGTCTTAGATTAAAGTTTTTGGGGTTTGGGGATGAGAACACAGAATCAGGTAGTGCATTCCAGGCATTGACCACTCTGTTGCTATTATCCTCCACCTAAAAACAAACAACTTACTCTCTAATAAACAATTTGTTCAGAAAAAAGTTATCCTGTAATCTACAGCTTCCACACTGCAAAAACATATGGACTACAAATATTGATCAAGGCAAAGCAATAGATGCAATTTACATAGACTTTTGTAAAGCCTTTGATTCAGTAGATATAGGAATTCTCCATAGATAAGGTGGACAGAAATAGGGGCCTGAGAAAAGAACACTTTACAGATCACGTTGGAAATGAACCTCTGTCTCTGATTGGGTAAACTTTGTTTCTATTGGTGTAAAATGTATATAATACTCTGAGCCACTCTTGCAGGGGTGCGGCTATTTCTTACATGCATTTTGTCTGTATGTTTTTGATATAGCATTCACCCAGACCTTTTGCTTTGGCCAAAGAATAAAAAACTATTATTTTTGCAAGCCTCGTCTTGAGTCTCACTCTTTTTGGCATCTCAGTGGCTCAGGGAAACTTCTGAGACTTTACACCCTGCAGAGGAACATCTGCAATAATTTCACATCAAAATGTTTCCTAGTACCACTTTGATTTATAGCATGGGTCACACATACTCAAAACCTTACGATTCATGCAGATATTTGATCTGCGTGTCAACAATATTGATCGATAAAACAGATAAACCATCATTCTCTGTGTAGTGCATTGTGTAATTTAAATAAACATGAAAGCAAATTTTATATGCGGAAAAAATACGTACGCCCCTACCATTACCTCAAATACCTAAAATTAGAATCAGGTGCATCTTATCAGGTGCAAATAATCAGAATATCATTAGAGGGGATCTGGTTGGAACCTGCCTTGCTGAAACCTCAGAAATTTACTTTGATTTGCTCTTTGTTGTTGAAGTGTGTGCTATCATCATGCCTAGACTGAAAAAGCTCTTAGCAGCCTTAGAGAGAGAAAGAAAGAAGAAGATCAGAGATACCTAAATGGGACTTAAAAAGATTGCCAAATAAATGAAAATCAACCATTCTACTATGCGGAAGATTATCTACAAGTGGGGAAGGTTTCAGAATTTGTTGTCTCATGAACATTTAGGCAAAGAAAAGCATTTTAGAACGTGTTCTGGACATATGAAGTAAAGACGGGGTTATTTGGCCACAGGACCAGAAGACCACTTATGTTTATTACCGGTTCTTATCTCGTGCACGCTTTGAGAGCTTGGGACCAGCATGCTTTGCGCGCTCCACACATGCACAGTAGAACTCAGGCCAGCATGCTTTGGTTGTACCAAACATGCTCTCTGCACATGCACATTGGAGCACGCACTGCAAACGTGCACTCTGCACATGCACAGAACACATTCTGCGCACACATATGCAAAGCATGCTGATCTGCGCTCTACTGTTCATGCTCACAACATTTTTGGAGGCGCAATGTGTGGCAATGTGCTTTGCGGCGCCGATTCCGCTTCAGAAAAAAAAGAAGAAAAAGAATTCCACGGGGGAACACGGGAGGGCCCAGCTCAAAATGGTAAGAACCGGCTCAGTGACATTATCCAGTCAGTGCTACCGAGTCGCCCGAACTGGTATGAGCCGGGAGCAACCCTAATCAAGAACAGAAGCAACTTAGAACTAAGGAGAAATTTCCTGACAGTTAGAACAATTAATCAGTGGAACAACTTGCCTTCAGAAGTTGTGAATGCTCCAACACTGTAGGCTTTTAAGATGTTGGATAGCCATTTGTCTGAAGTGGTGTAGGTCTCCTGCCTAGGACTAGAAGACCTCCAAGGTCCCCTCCAATTCTGTTATTCTATTCTATTCAACCCATCACTGCAGAAGACACATTTAGTGAAAAATAAAGACAATATTTCGTCTCAAGAACTTGATGTTTACTGGTAGTGGAAATGTTATGATTTGGGGTAACTGCTGTACCAAGGCTTGATGTTTAGTTACTGTCTTATGCTAATAGGATTGGCTCGCCCCATCCATCCAGGGAGAAGGGGCATGCTGCGAATCTCGTCAGTCAAGGATTTTCGGCTGATAAGAGTCCAGGAGAAGAGTCTATTCTGCCAAGACTCCTGCCCTTTGGAAACACTGTACCCACCAAGGTGAGATCCACACCCACCCTTCTGACCTTCTGTAAGACCCGGTTCTGCCAGCTGGCCTGGGGCACCAATGGAGGCGCACCACTCTGGAGGTGGCTATTGGATCAGGAAAGACCCCGCCTTTTCCTGCATGCGCCGTGTTCCGCTACTTCCCATCTTTTAACAGTATTTATTATTGTTTCTTTATTTATTTAAATATGTGGAAGCTGCCTAGAGTCACCTCCCATGAGATGGGCAACACACAAATTTAATAAATAAATGTGTTTAGCATTCACAATATGTAGAGACAGTCTGATGCCTCAAATTATGCATTTAGCTCATAACTAGGGCCAAATTCTCTCCTTGTAAAAAAAAAACCCTCTCCAAATATTAAAATATATTATTTACCTAATTAGTCTCTATATTGTGTTGTTGGTTTTGTTTTGTTTTTTTAAAGGCTTTTCCATGTAGAGAAGGCATATGCTTGGCTTGGCTTCACCAACATGTCAGCCATTATAATCTCTGCCCAACTTTTATTTTTATTTTTTTACATTTGCATCCTTTGGACAGTTTCCCAGCCCTGAAATGGATGGTGTCAGCAAGTCTGTGAGAGGTTAATCTTGGCCGTCAGACAGATTTATCCATGGCGCACACACTGCGACAAAATCCGAACTGTACATCCAAAGTGAATATACTGTGTCACACTGCTGCCTGGTTCAACAAGCATAAACAATGGAGACATTTTAACTCGGCTGCTACAGTTCACGGTAACTTCCTGGAAAATATGCAAGCGACATAAAAGCACGACAATTAAGCTGGCATGAGATGATTGCCACCAAAAAGGAGTAGCCATTCTAGACCTTTTATTTCCCCAGGGTTTGTAAATGACTCTGTATCATTAGTTGGAAAATCAAATGTATCTCGCCTTCCTAAAGAAAGAACTTCAATGCTATCTTCAAAAAGGATAATCCTTTCCTCCCTTTGAGAGTTTGTTTTATGAGTTTTCTTGCGCTAATGTGCTCCTTATGTGCACTAATAAAAAACTGTGATACTGGAAGTGATTTGGATATGAATCTAATAAGCACCAGAGCTTTATATATGAAAAAAAATCCAAACACTTAATCCTAAATCATAAAACTATCAAGCAGCATGTGATTATTTATATGGTAATCATGTCAGAAATATTAATTGCACTATTTTTCCATGTTAACACCTTCTGCTATACAAATTCTATTAATTTGCCTTTTTTGCATTGCTTATAATTATTGTCTTGCTTTAATTTTCGCCTTTTATCACCATCATAGTAAAACAAGAGGGCAGGGAATTTGGTACCTGCATTGATAGATTTTCACAATAGTTTTACTAATATGATAGCACATGATTGGTTGGCCCCATTCCTCACTTAACTGCATTGCAATTAGCATACTGATTATTCTGATTATAGGATGTTCTATTTTCTTTCTCTCTTTGTCTGTCATGCCTTTTTTAAAAAAATCCTTTGGCATTTTTTTGTTCCGGTTAATCTACAGAGAAAAATATATTTGTTCTTGCTACTGCTTAGATACAAGATCTATTTCAATGTGATTTGATAAAGAAATAAAGTCTAATCAGAAACTCATACCTAAACTCATAAGTGTGTAAAATATCCTATATTGTTGTATAATGAGTAAATTATACTTTGAGCATCATTATTCATTTCAGTGCAGTCTTCATCAACACTGAAGAGGCCTTTTCACATAATAAATTCTGTACTATAAAAAAGCGCAAGAGAAATCGCAGCAATAAAATGCTTACAAAGCCTCCAGAAATTTAATCTGGCAGTCAAACAATAATTTATGCATATTTTAATATTTCTCCTCCAGTAAACATCAGACCAATGTTCCAATCTGAAGAAGGCAGTTACTTGCAGAAAAAAATTTAGCAAACTATACTTTCTCTCAAAAGTAGTCGATATATGTGTGTGTGTGTGTGTGTGTGTACACCACAAGAAACAATAGCAGCATCAACTCTATAAATTCATAATATAAATTTGATGAATTAATAAACCTATTGGCTTCAAAATACATCATTATGTGTTGCATCCTTTGTTTTTAAATTTGAAAATAAACCAGGTAAATGCTTTTGATGTAAATTCACTGAGGCAACTATGATTTCCTATTCGAAAAGCAAGGATAGTATGCTGTTTTGATCACTGGGAATTATTCAGACCTCATGAAAACAGTTACAGAACATGAACAAACTACTGTTCTCTTGAGTGTAATATCAGAGAAAAGCTTATGTATCTATTTAATTCTCCACTGTGCTTTTCCAGCCAAAAGTAGTGCCCAGGGCAGTTAACAGAACAAAACAAAAATTTCAAAGCAATTAAATATGCATTTATGAATGCTTAAAATATATAACATATTTATAAAATAAATAGCACGTAAGCAACTCTATTGATATATTCATGGATGACTAAACAGTAACTTTCCTGATTTGAAATTCCTTTAGTCCCAAATAGAACATGTATATTTTTTGGAAATACTAGTCATTGCAAGCATCTAAACAGAATTGCCAAATAAAGAGTACTGTACCAGATTCCTATCAATATGAACTATGGAAGATAAAAATGCCTATTACTTCAGTTCTCTGGTTATGAGTAGGCATCAAACTACCTTTTGTCAGAAACAGGAAGCTAGATTAGATAGACTTTAAGCCAGGGGTGTCAAACCTAAGGCTCATGAGCTGTATCAGCCCGCGATGTGGTAGGATCCAGCCCACTGGGCCATCCTGGAAAATGAAAGGGACCAACCCACATCACTTCAGCCTAGTCTACTCAATGCAAAGAGGAATGATCAGGCCAGTATTTGGGGAGTGGCAAATACTGGCCATACCCACCGAGTTGCCCACAGCTGGCCAGCCCCCCCAAGTCAACCACAGCCCCAATGCAGCCCTCAATGAAATTGAGTTTGTAATAGAATAGAATAACAGAGTTGGAAGGGACTTCAGAGGTCTTCTAGTCCAACCCACTGCTTAGGCAGGAAAACCTACACCTCTTTAGACAAATAGTTATCCAACATCTTCTTAAAAACTTCCAGCGTTGGACCATTTACAACTTCTGCAGGCAAGTTGTTCCACTGATTAATTGTTCTAACTGTCAGGAA
Source organism: Calamaria suluensis (assembly GCA_032468135.1). Taxonomy (NCBI): domain Eukaryota; kingdom Metazoa; phylum Chordata; class Lepidosauria; order Squamata; family Calamariidae; genus Calamaria; species Calamaria suluensis. Next base: position 12,691 of record JANHFP010006082.1, on the reverse strand, counting down.
ATTTCTCAGAGATTAATTTGTAGAAATGGGCTATATTATAAACTCTATCCCACGGGTGTCAAACTTGTGTCATGTTGTTGTCGCGTGACATTTCACAATGTTTTTTTTCCCTTTGCGGAGCTGGGGTGGGCATGGCCTGCCTGTGACGTATCTGGCCCACGGGCTGCCAGTTTGACACCCCCTGCAATCTATCCAGTCCTGTTCTCCTCCATTTAAGATTACTTTTAACAAGAATTTGACATAAGGTCCAGGCTGAACAAATTGTGAGTATTTCTGACCACATCTTGTTTTCAACTTAAAAAAACATGGTTTGAAAGTCACAATGTTGAGCATTACAAATTAATGCACATCAATAGCAATGGCAGTAATAAGCTTCTTACCCCATTTTTGTTGGAGTCATAAATATATCTTTGGTATTCCAAAGATTCAGATTCATCTTTTAGGCTTGTCTGTTACAAGAAAGATAGAGAAATATGTGAGGCTTGTTATAAATGCTATGTTCATCTTTCTATGTACAGTATATCACAAAAGCATGTTTAAAAGGAGGTTCTTCACCTAATGAGCCCAAGCCTGTGCAGAAATCTCATTTAATGATTTCAAAGTCCAACAGATGAATGTCTGACTTGAATACATTCAGTTAAGGGGCATCCAGCACTTCTCTGGATAATTACTTATCCTGTCATTACAGTATTAGGAAATTTTTTCTAACATTCAATCAAAATCTGCTGATTTATAACCTGAATCCATTATTCCAGGTCTTGTATTTTGAAGCAATAGAGAATAAATAACTTTTGTTGAGGCAAAACTGAATTTGTTTTTTCCAGCCATATACATACATACATACATACATACATACATACATACATACATACATACATACATACATACATACATTTACTAATCAATAATAGTGATTACACAATTGTGATAAACAAGAAAAAATGCAAAAAGTATCACAATCGGGTCATTCTACAATTTGGGCTCCAACCTGGCACCTAAGATTTGTAGAAATATTTTTGGAAGATGAAGGCAGTCCTGAATAGGGCAGCCATCTGCAGCTGTCCTGTTGTTAGTCCTTCTAATTAAAGTATCTCCAGATGCTGACTCAGTGTACAGGGTATTGCTCCCAGGGCGCTGATATATCTCACTTTGCTGCCTGTTATTCAGTTGAAAACCAATTATTATTCCAGTATTTTTACAAGTATTATTACCAACCTAAGTATCATCCTATAGCTCTCCATTAATTTATATTTCTTTAGTTGATATTTATTGCTTTAGTTTTCTTTTCACTTATACATTAAGAAAATTTAATGAATGAATGAATGAGGACTTATTTTTGCTGACATGTACATGTTGTAAGGAAGGTTTGATTTAATATTCTTCAATATGTCTAGATCAAATGTCTGTTTATTATCAAATCTGGAATAATAATTAATACATTACTTCATCATCTCTTTGACTGTAGAGACATATTTCGTTCTATCCCAAATAGAAATAGTTCATGTTTTTTCCTTATGCATTTCCTAGGCTAACAATTTATTTGTGTTTAATAAATTCAGTTTCTTGTAAGTCTTGTTTACTTGCAATAACAGGTAATCAATTTGATTGCTTTTATCCTTTGTACTAAATCTAAAATTGGTTTTCTAATTGTTTCTGTGCATTCAGCAATGTATCCTATGCTGTTTTTTATTTGTTTCTTTCTTTGTTGGCATTCCATCCAGTGGGTAAAGAAAACATTAAAGGTTTAAACTGACATAAAGTCTTCAGTTCCTGATGATACTTCAATCTACTATCTTCTTAGTGATAATAAAAGTCCATTAATCTTCTTTTTTCAATTTGGAAGTTTCTGTATTTACTGTAGTCTTCAAGTTATTGGATTATAATAACCTGCATGATAGGAGCTTCCAATTTTACATCTATAAGGTTAGTTAACAGTGAATTAAAAATCCTACTCATGTCTACATTTTATGAAGACTAATGAATAAACTCTTCCTAGGATGTTTATATTTCTATAGAATGAGAGAATTGTGACATATTGAGTGCAGTTCACAAATATTTTGCCAGCATCCATAGAGAAAGAAAGACTCAACATAAAATGAAATAGTCTAACTAGTAGCAGAAGATATTTATTTATATCCTCCCATTATTATTTTTATAAGTAACCCAATGTGGCAATCATAATTATTTCCTTCTCCTCTTTTCCCCACAATAATTCTGTCATGTAAATTGGGCACAAAAGAGTGACTGGCCCCGAGTCACCTTGATGGCTTTCATGCAGAAGGGAGGCCTGGAACCCACAGCCTCCTGGTTTATAGACTTGTACCTTAACCACTAAACAGTAGCAAAAGCTCATCTTTTTCCTTTTCTTGAGTATGCCTGGAGGTACATTTGATTTAAAAATATTTCCAGGTTTTAAAGAAATTCCAATATTGCCTGTTTTGTCTATGTAAATTGTACAAGTATATCATGGCAATATCATTCTTCTTTATGTTGTCCGAGAAGTTATTCTGTGAAATTTTCTAAATTTCAATGTTTCATTCATATCCAGGTTGTAGACAACTATTGCATAATCTTCAAGGTGCATATCGATCTTTCTCAGAGTCTGTACTATAATTTTTTCAGACGTGTCAGACTGATTCATCTGCAAACCCCCATTTTTAAATACAGGGAGAATATTTAACTTCCTCCACTTCTCAAAGATTAGCGAGACTAATATTAAATTTCTACTGTATCACAGTCTATAGTTAATCTGGCCCAGGGGATTGAAACTCATTAAATTCTCTTTAACAGTGATAGCTGCTAGCTACTTTACGTAAGATGCTGCCTGGCATTGTCATAGAAGTTACTATTTACATTTGTATCTGAGCACCAGTAGAAAGTCAATTATATTTAACATCAAAATTATCCAAGGGAGATGATGCTGAGGGATGATCACTTGCCCAAAGGAGATTACATGCAGGATAGCATTTCTGATTCACAGAAGTTCAGGGAAAAAAATGCTACTGATTGCATTAGCATGTACTCAGCAACAGCATCCCTAAATGCTATTTTTTTTAAAAAAATCTTGAATGCTTAGAACAATATCCACACTTTCTTGTCGAATCGAGCTCTTTTACATTATCTGTAACAGCGACAATCTGCCATATTGCCTCTTAAAAGTAAAAATAATACAAAAACGGCATCGTAATGGCACTCAGCACTGAAAATCAGCAGAAGAACTGACACACTTAGCTTCCTATCATTCCATTAGCAAGTTCAGCTAGAAGTGAAAAGAAAAGTAGCCAAAAAATGCACTAAACAAAAAAAAAGGATGCTACATGGAAAGCTATCAAGATTTCTCATAGTGAATGTGTAACAAATTATAGTCACAACATTAAGCAGATTTATTATTTTTGGAGTGGAAAATTGCATGGAGTGATTGCAACTTCCATGTACAATAGTGCAGATACACCTTCAAAAAATTCCTAGGCTAGACTCGTAATTCTGCTATTCATACTCTTATTTTTAATTCATATTCTCAATTCACACTCTAATTCATACTTTCACTTGCATCTGGTTTTAATTTCTGGGTCTTGGCAGTGTGGCAAAAAATAAAAGAGAGGAAGAGAAATCCTATAAAGCAATGAAGTCTGCTTGTCCCTAGAATGAATGACAAATGACACAAAGACTGCATAAAAATATTGTGCTGAAAGGCACTATGGACAGGTTTCCAGATTTCCATGATGAACCATATGTTCTCTCAGGTGCTTTCTCAAATCTGTTATCTTGAAATTGATAAAAAAGGATGTATTTAAAAACGTTTAGAAGCTTTATAGAGCATTTTAAATGAATTATTTCTGAAACTTTAAAAAAAATAGAAATTTCAGGCTGTGCTTGTGTCACACCCAGGATCATAATTCAGAGTGGTTAGAATAAATCCCAAAGCTCAAATACCCTTTTCACTCTTAAATAAAAATCGATATAATGCCCAGAACTTTACTGTCTAATAATGCACTGGCAACTTTTATCTAGACAATGCCATCTGTTAAAAGAACAGAAGTCTAACAGAAAATGTGGGAATAGAAATAGTAACAGAGTTGGAAGGGACCTTGGAGGTCTTCTAGTCCAACCCGTGGCCAACCAGAATCATCGTATCTTACTCTGAATTAAACGAAGCATAAAAATAAACACGTTTTCAAAAGGATACTCCTGTTAATAAAAAATAATAATAATAACGATGCAGCAAACAGCGTATGACACATAAACGTGTACAGCCTCCTACGTATTTTTATCTATACAGGACCTGGAGGAGAAGGGAGACAAGCGAGGAACACAGGAGAAGTCAGATTTTCAACCACTGAGGAAATCTTTCTTATCACAATACATCCATTACTCTTACTGGTTCTACCGTAGGAGGGTGGCAATTCGGCTCTGTTTCTCGGGCAAAAGAGAATTTAAGGCGACGTCGTTGAACCAATACCGGAGCGAAGGCCGTCTGAAGGCAATCACGTGTCTGCCGGCCAGGCGCGTTTCCCTTCGGAAGACCGTCCACGGGAGCCCCGCGCGCCGCCAAATTTAATGTGGCACTTTGCTGGAATCCCACGCGTCGAACCTACGCCTTCCGGGAGTCCGTCTGTCTCTATCGTTCTTTCTTTTTTCCTTCCCTCCTTCTCCCTCTCTCTCTTCTTTTTCTTTCTTTTTCTTTCTTTCTCTCCGTTTCTTCTCCTTCCCTCTCTTTCTTTCTTTCTTTCTTTCTTTCCTTCCTTCCTTCCTTTTTAGATGGATGGATGGATGGATGTATGGATGGATGGATGGATGGATGGATAGATAGATAGATAGATAGATAGATAGATAGATAGATAGATAGATAGATAGA
>JANHFP010006078.1:0-10910 GCA_032468135.1 Calamaria suluensis | reverse complement strand
GTGGTTGAAGGTGAAGTAATCCTTGACAGGTAGGACATTGTAGCAGATGATTTTATGAGCTATGCTTAGGTCGTACCATGAAGGCAGTGTAGTTCTAAATTTTCTAAACCCAGAATTTCAAGTCTAGTGGCATAAGGTATTTTGTTGTGAACAGAGGAATGGAGGACTCTTCTTATGTACACGTTCAATTGTATTAATGTCAGATATGCAGTGTGGATTCCAAACAGATGAGTTGTATTTGAGGATTAGCCCAGCAAATGTTTTGTATGCTCTGGTAAGGAGTGTAATATTTCAGGAGAATTAGCTGCGCAAGATTAGATTTACAACCCTTAATGCCTTTTTTGTAATGTTATTACAGTGGGCTTTGGCACTTAAATCATTTGTTATGAGTACTCCAAGGTATATGATATAGGGCTTTTTCTTTTGCCAATCAAATGATGTAATTTCACATCAAGTGAAGACAGAGAGAGACATGGACTTTTTATAGGGTAAAGGTAAAAGTTTCTGGGCCCAGTTGTTTCCAACTCTATTAGGCGGTGCTCATCTCCATTTCTTAGCCAAGAGAACCAGCGTTGTCCAAAAACAAAATTTCCATGGTCATGTGGGCAGCATGATTATATGCAGTGGTGCACAGAACATTGTTATCCTCCCACGAAAGGGTTACCGATTTATCTACTTGCATTTGCATATCCTGCTAGTGGGCAGGAGGTAGAGCAAGTAATGGGAGGTCAACCCATGGCACGGCACTCAGGTCTTGAATCCAGGCTCAGGGTCTTTAACTGATGAACCACTTAAGAAAACATAACCAAAGAGCAAATCTCCTTCTAGTATTTATTAATTTATAGCCTGTTTTTGCCCCAAGCTCAGGATAATATTCATAATGGTATCTTGAGAGGAAGAATTTAGCTGATTTCTTTTCTAGGTGTTCTGATCCAGACTACATTTCCCAGGCTAATTGAGGAAAATTGGAACATAATGTATCTTTTGGACTGTGGTGCAATTCTTGCCTTTAAAACCGCATAGAAAAATGTTTATTAGGACAAATTATTATAAGAGGAATAACTATACATAGCTCTATATGGTAGATAAATTTATATAGCTAAATGTTCTCTGCAGATTTTTTAAATTCACAGATAAATGGAGTGAAAATGCCAGTAAGTTATGATTAACACAAACAAAAATTATGCCAACTAATTTGTTCACCCATAATTGTCTTCCAGATATCTATTTTATAAATAGAATTCACTTAATTTTCAAACAGTTGGATTGACCTTGTACCCAGAGAACTTTATGACCAAGTGAACTTTTGAATCTGAGATTTGTTGTCTTGGCACAATAATTAGGCAAAAAATACTTTACCTAGTAATCAACTGTTTTTTTTAAAAAAAAACCTCTTTTGATGCTATTCTGAGTTGAAGGAATAGCTTGTGCCTTGAAATATGAACGGAATTTATCAAATTATACATAACACACTTAGTCACTCACTTTGAGGAATCTTAATGTTTGATTATGCATGGTTATAGTATCATACCAGCAACTCACCTTTGACGAATTCCACGTATTTCTAAAGGCCACTTTTTCTATATGTATTATCTACTCCACATAGTAAATTAGAGGCAAGTCTAGATGCTGTTAATCATGGCTAACATGTAGGCCAGAAAAAAACCGCTACAATAAGAAACATAACTTTTAACTATATGCTTCTAACAGTTAACTGGTGAAAGTTATACTTTATTTATTTAAGCTTCTATGCCATTCCGCTTCAACAAGAATTAATTAGACTGTGTTTACTAAAAATTTAAAACCCTTTCAATCATAGAAGAGGCTACTATCTACTCTACCACACTTTAATTTTATACTTATGTTTACATAAAGTTTATATTTGTGCTTTCACTCATCCTTCAGATTCTTAGAACTGCATCAAAGGAAAACAGTAAATTTTGATGTCTCTATACCACACAAAGTAGGCTTAAAGTTAGTGGAAACAGAAACTTGCTTTGGCTTACATACAACTCACAAAAACAGGCATTAATCCTGTTTTTCATCAAACTCTTGTGGGGCAGCAAACATAAGTACTGTATTGAAGGAAAGAGTTCCTTTAAAATGTTTTGCTTAAAAAAGAAATAAAAAGGATCTTAAACTTTAGAAAAAAATGCAAGTTAGTAGTGTAAAAGCACATATACAAACTTTTAAATGGCATAAATGAAATAATAAACATAAAATCAACATAAAATTATTAATACATTTTAAGAAGAAAAAATGAAACAAGATGACTGGGGATCTACTGCATGAAGAGATTGAAGTTATGCCATAAAGTAGACATCCCCAAGTCCACACAGCATTACAATAAATACAGGTCAAAAATAGAATGTAAGGAACTCAGACAAAAAATTGCCAATTCCCATACAAAAGCACAATGTATCTTTACCAAAGATAACTTATTTAACTTATTCCTGAAAATTAGAAAACAGTCTATAAAACATTAGTTTGTGAGTGGAAGGCTAGAAGAAATTAAAGGTCACTTAACAGTATTAGTTGTTTTGTGCTAAGTGGTCTGATCAGTATTTGATACAGATCGCTTATATATGACATTGATTCATAGGAAATATTCCTTAAAACTAGAATCTAGGAAGCATGCCCTATAGTCGTGATGGTGAACCTGTGGTACGCAGAGCCCTCTCTGCTGGCATGTGCACAGTCACCTCAGGTAAGATCTCCGTAGTATGAGCTTATTTCCCTGCAAATGACGAAACAGAAGTTCACAAAAGAAAAAGATCCTACCTCTTGCCCCGTCACTGGTGTTGGGATGCCCCGCCTCCCAATGTCCTCAGGTCTCTGCTGTGCACGCATGCATGTCCATGTATCCACATGTTCACACATGTCCATGTGTTCACACGCATGCTCATACCTTTCAGTATGGGCATTCAGTGTCTAAAAGGTTCACCATCACTGCTCTATAGTAAACTTCTAGTTGCTCAATATAGCCAATAACAATGAAACAGGTTATACAACTATACCCAACTTTATAATTTACATTGCTTAGCAAATCACCCAATATAAACTGGGCACACTGAAGAACCAAGACATCATTTTTATTTATATTACACATTATTTACAAAATGAAATCATAACTTTATGAATCTTTTATGATGGAAGCCCTTTGACCCTCCAAAAAGCCCTTAGTGATAGGTCATGCTCTTAATATCCAGTTCTGGGGTCTGTTCTAATTCAATTACAGAAATTAATAATAATTAATTATAAATTGACTAATATTTCTGTTTTATATCATTTCTTAATCTGCCCTCCCATTCTGACATGTAGGGAAAAACATTTAAAAATTGAGTGATGATTTTGTCTTTCATTTAAGAATACATTCTGTTCTCCGTTTCCCTGGACACAGTTGTGGCTCTTACCAAAGTTGTTTATAGTCAGTACTTGAACTTTACCTTCATTTGCATATCTACCATATCCCAAATGTCATTCAAAGGAAACTAAGAATCTTTACATGGTGAATAACAGCAGGAGGCACATTACACTCTAACATTTGTCAAAACATAAACTATTACTCAATTTTGGACAAGATTATACTAAAAATGTTTCAAAAATAAAACTGTTGTTCTTAACAAAGGTTGACAAGTAAATTAATCAATTTTTGCAAAACAAAATTTAATATAAAAATATGTAAGGTTTTTTCAAAATGTGGATTTATTATATTACTTGTTTTAAACATAAGAATCAGGCATATGAGAACCAATTATTTAAAAAGCATATAGATATCATTTGAAACATGTGATATTAAATAATTAATTGATTCATATTCATGATTACAGAATATACTTTTTGTATTATATTACGGCACTCTAAAAATGAAATGATAAAATAGGAAATGCATCAAGCATGAAAGATCTGCACACTTCAAAAATGATTTGAATGTGATCTTGTAAGAGCAAAGCACCATTATGGTGATCATTAAAACACCTACATTTTTATTCATATTCATGCAGATGCCAGGAAAAATACATGCTTTAACGAATAGCAGATACTTCGCTCATGAGAGAAATTTTATCTACTAAGCAATTTTCAAAACATATTAGCTGTATCGAAGTTTTACCCTTTATAAATAAATTTTAATATAAAGGTTTCCCTTGCACATATGTGCTAGTTGTTTCTGACTCTAGGGGGCAGTGCTCATCTCCGTTTCAAAACCGGAGTCAGCACTGTCCGAAGATGTCTCCGTGGTCATGTGGCCGGCATGACTAAACACCAAAGGTGCACGGAACACTGTTACCTTCCCATCAAAAGTGGTCCCTATTTTTTCTACTTGCATTTTTACGTGCTTTCGAAACTGCTAGGTTGACAGAAACTGGAACAAGTAACAGAAGCTCACCCCATTACGGGGCACTAGGGATTTGAACCACTGAACTGCCGACCTTCCTACAGACAAGCTCAGCTGTCTTACCCGCTGAGCCACTACATCCCATTAAATTTTAATACATCTGAGCAGTATATTATAAAGTATAAAAAACTGAGGATACTTGTTTGTTCTTTGGGAATTCTGAAATCCTAAATGAAAGTTCAATTTGCACATGCAATTTTGTAAAGTTTGTACTATTATTAATTGTCTTTACTCTTGGGTGACTACCCACAATTCTGCACCAATTTGACACTAGCTTCTTTCTTACTTATTTACGTATACCACACCTTTTATTATTTTAACTCAGAGACTATCAAATTCAACACACCTTCCTTTTATATTCCACACAGCAACCCTGTGAGGTAATTTGGGCTGAGAGAGCAACTGGACAAAGGTAACTCAACAAGCTTTCAGGACTTCAACTGATGATTTCTTGCTTTCTAGCCAGATGCCTTAACCACTAGAACAAAATGACTCTCAATTTTCAAAAATTCCATATTAAGAACAAAACTCATTAAGCTGATTGAAACTTCCTAGTTTTCCAATGTTTGGAAAACACTGATGAAGAGAAAACACAGTTTTTTTGTGCCGCAAAAATCTGCATGTGCAGAGTTTTGAAAAACAATATAATGAAAATACAGGGCAATGTTGTTGTTTTATTTCAAGTCAGTGTTGAGTCCCTTGCAAGAAGGGATGGATGCCTCCTGCGGTACCATGCTGGCCAAAACAGGCGGGGGGGGGGGGGACCAAGCACACCTGCCCACGTGCCATTTCCAGCCTGACAGGCTCCTGCAGCAGTTTGCCAGTCAAAATAGGGTGTGGAGGGGCTACCCGCAGCCCACCCATACCTCTTTTTCAGTCTCCCTGGCCTCTAGCAGCACGTAAGAAGGAAAATAGTATAATATCAAACTGATTTAACAAGAATAAAATTAAAATTAGGAACTTTTGATTTCCAGTATTGAAAATAATTTCTGATTTTGTGTTGAACTATATTGGCAGTGCTAAAGGTGTAAGATGTATTTTTTTAAAAATCTTGAGTGGGAACTTTTAGCCTGGAACATTGTTTGTTTGTTTTCCCCCCCAAAAGAATTTATTGGTATTTCTTAGGATAGGGAAAAAGGCAAGAGGATGGGGAAAGGTTTTACATCAATTTAATTATACAATGTCTTGTTTTTTGAGATTGAAAGGCATAATACAAAGTATATTTATAACTTTAAAGTTTATTTTACATTACATTTTTCCCACCAGTTTTTAGTCCAATTTCCCAAATATTCCAGATAGATGTGGACTACAGAAATATAGCTTTTAATAAGTATAGTTCCAGAAGTCAGAGGAACACCCAAAAGTCCAGATGTACTTTTTTTTCTGAGCTTTTGCCTCTCGGGATGTAGGCAGAGAGCCAGGAGGGAGAATGCCTCCCAGACCAGGGAACGTAGATCTTGCAGCTGTGTAACTTTGAAGCCAGGCTCTCAGACAGTTATCTCAGTTAGTAGATAAGGTGACCAATTTTTTTTTCCTTCCTTTCTCCACTGGGGCTTCAAAAAGCAGGGAGGGAGATGAGAGTGAGGCAAGAAAAAAAACAGTAAAAGTTCCTTTCTGGGCGGTTAGGGGCCCATTATGCCTGACCCTTTCGAGAGTAGGGGACTGCCGCAAAGATTGTTGTAGACACCAGCCAAACATTTTCCAAAATTGTAATCCACCATGCTCTTTAAGAAAAAATATAAAAATATAAAAATAGCTACCATAGCTGCGTCTTCATTCTGCTCAGACGGCCTCTACATTTGAGGGGAGCATAATCTATTCTCCTCTACATTCCTGTTAAAATCCACAAAACTGAAAACACTCACCAGCTGAGGAATCATCCAGACTGGCAGTTCAATTGAAACAAAGCTGCATCTCTATTCACAAGCGTTAATTGAAAGTCAGCTCTCCACTCCGTGCTCGGTGGAAATGGCTGCTGGAACAGCCACCTCCGCTCCCACGGCTCCTAGGGCTTATTTGGGTGATTTGAGGTAATCATCATTGCCCCTGTCAACCCAGAAGTGCGCCATCAGGTTGGTTGCCCCTGCAAGGCGACCTTCGGCTCTGAAGAGCCCACCAACGGGGAGGAAACCGATCACCCGGGATGAGCTTCGTCCCAATGCAACCGTCCCCAAGTGCTGCTGGAAATGAAGTCCATCTGGAACATAGTTTTAATTCCCTATCCATTTCTGCTAACTTTATGAATGAAAATGACTTGAAAATCTTAGTTCATAACCTCAAAATTCTAAGCAATAATACCAATCTACTCTTCCTGGTTAAAAGGTGTATCTAATATTCTCTAGAAGTGCTAATTCTATAAATGCTAAATATTGTGGCATATTTTAGGTACATTTTTGGGTGAGACAGTCATAAATTGAAGAAGGTTCAAAGAAAGTCATTAGTGAAAACATCATACATTATCAAACATTTCCTACATTATCAAACATTTCCTCATTATAAATATTAAATAGAATTAAAATACATAGCTGTAAAATAAACATGCACAAAAGAACACACTACTTTTTATTCCCCAACCCATCAAGAGTTTGAAATTGCCCCACAATCTCCTTCAATTCTGCCAAAACATTTTCAGTTCTCTCAGTCCTTTTTCTTGCTAATGAATAGTAACAAAATCCCCTCCCTCATATTTTTAGTATCGTTTGTGCACTGGTTTAGCCAATTGAATTTTTTTATCTGGTTGTTTCAAGGGGAGCCTTCCTGGCTGCAGGGATGCCATTCCTTCTGTTTCTATTTAAGAGCAAATGTGATTTGTAAAGTCAAGAGGTTGGCATTTCAGTATTCTTTGCAACCAAGCACTTTTCACAGTAGAAGCTGGCTGCTTGCTACTGCAGCCGTAAAACTGCAAATATTTGCAACTTTTCCCAGGTTTGCAGAGCTGCAGTGAAACTAACAGCATTGTACATTTCCTTCATTTCTTCAGAGAACCAGTAATAAGGCTTTCTATATTTTCTTTCAACAACTGCCTTGTTAATCAATTATTTGATCCCAGGAGGTGAAGTTTCAAAAGAAAATCTGACTGTCCATCTATATATCTATCTAAATAGCATATTATATAATGTTCTATACTCCTACGATTACTGTCATTTTATATTTTTATGCTATATAAAACATTTTTCCCGCAAGACATATATTTAGATCAATTTTTTCCTCAGCATTTATCTCAACTTTTCACAACTGAATGAACTTATTTTTAGCACTTGCAATAGTCTACCACAATCATATGGTAGGATTTTATTTTAATTAATATCACAACATTTCTGTAATGTAATATTGGAGGAATAAACAGTGTATATTAAGAATCTATAAAACACCCAAATGCTTAGTTATATTTGCTCATAAATAATGCCAAACTGTGCTCACATTGGACTTGCTTGTTAATTTTTCTTGCTTAAAAACAATCATTAATATATATATTAATTTTTAAAACACATCTGTTCAGAAATAAGTTTATTTCAAATTCAGTACAGCTAGTTTTTTAGAAGGAAGCTCAACATATCACTTATAATGAGCTGTAGAATACTTAGGTTCTTTTCAGATACATTTATCTAAATTTCCCACTGAAGACAAAACAATTACAAATGCTTCACACATACATAACCAAATTCTCATGTTTTATGGAAGCCTCAATAACAAATTATTATTATTTATTTTCTAAAATATACTGATGATAAAAGTAGAACAAAGGCAAGTTCACATCAGAAGTGAGACTGAATAGAACTTTTCTGTTCTGAGGCATGCATGTCTGAAAATCATTAATGTATTAAAACTAAGGGTCAAAACTGGGATTTTTTTTAAAAAAAAACTCAATTTTTCCAAATGCCAGTGCACCTTGTAGTTCACTTCTCTACAAGCTGCTGGCCTGAGTGAACAATAAAACCTGCAAATCTGGGGAATGTGTGTGTGTAAAGTTAAAAATGCAGACCCACACAAAAGCAAAACTAGAAACGGCTTTTTGAAGACAAATCCTTCCTGAATGAGCTAAAATGGAGACAGAATTTCATCTCTGCCCTGGAGAAACAGACAGAAAGGGCAGCAGAGCCAGGGCCAGGTCAAGGTCACTAGCAGGGCAGTTTGCAGCTGCTTGCATTGCTCTCTTTTAACAGCAAAGCACAACAGGCCTTCCAGACTTTCTGCCCCACCCACACAAACACATCAATTAGAAACAAAACAACTTTTTATTTCAAATTCTCATTTGCTCCTATGTTGTCTTGTAGGGTCTTTCACAACTGGGCACTTTTAAAACACAAACGTCTCTCTTCTCAGTTTCTTTGCAAAGCATCACCACCACCCCCTAAACTAGAGAATAGGGAAACAGCAAAAGGAGTCCCTCGCGGGTTCAGGAAACTCACTTATGCAAGGCTCCCTGAATTCGCTTTTCCTAGGAGCACTACCACTCTGGGCTTTAACTATATATTTCTTTTAAAATCGCGAGGCCAACAGCAGGGAGGGAGGAGGAGGTGAGTGTGGAATGGAGCCCTGTGATGGGAGGGGTCAAACAGGAAGCCCTTCAAGCCCCAAGTTTACGCGGCAAAGGAGGCTATGTCTGTGTGCGCGCGCGCTCTCTCTCTACCCCAAGTGCCATGCCGTAGCCCTGCTTTTCCCCACCACCTCAGCCCCCGGATCATGTGTGCCAACCTGATCCTCGTATTCTGGGGGCGGCGGGAGGGGAGGAAGAGGCGGCTGCAAGCGTAGAGCAGAACGGCAGGGAGGAAAAGTGGGAGGGGGCGCTTGGGAGCCCGGGGGGGGGGAATGGTTCCCTCTTTTATCAACTCTCGCTAATTGTACGTATGAAGCAGTTAATCGGTCGCCTCTTCCCCTGCTAACAAGGACAAGGTCGCTCACCTCCCACGCACCACAGGCACCCCTCTTCCTCGGCAGCCACCCGCCACAATCTTCGCTCCCCCCCCCCGCCTCTCTCTCCCCCTCACGGGTGAACTTCAGGTGACCGATCGTGGCTTTGACACATAAGCGGTTCAGCCTGCCGACAACGAAGCTCGGGGCGCAGCCAGGGAGGGGCCAAGCCAGGCTGCACTGAATGTGCGGAGGCAAGGGAGGGGAGTGGGGGGGGGAAATGATCCCCTCCCCGGCCTTCGTTCCTCTTTTCTTCGGAGGCCACCCCGAAGGAGCCCCGAGTCGCTTTAAAGGTCTTTTAAATTAAAATGTGTACGCTTAATTCGTCCGAAGATATTTCCCCTCCCTTCTCTGCAAAGAATGCCCGGCCGCTTCTCCATTCCGGAGGGAAGCAGAAAGAAAGTTAACTGCTTTGCGAAGAATTGAGGAGGAGGAGGACTGGGGTGGAAGGGGGCACGCAAACCGGCGGGGAAGGGGGGAGAAACTGCGGTGTGGTGTGTGCGTTGCCCGCACCGGGTGAGAAGTGGGAGGCGATGTGCGCCCTCGAGCCCTTCCTGCCTTCTGCCGCTCTGCTCTGGGGCAGAGACGTCGAAACCTCTGGCTCGCCGAGGCTGCATCTGACCCTTCATTTTATTGCAGCGAGGAGGTGAACTCCAGCTCGCCTGCCGCCGCCGCCGCTCTGCTGCCGCCTCCGCCACCCCCTCTGCTCTGCAGGGACCTCGCATGCCACGATCTCCCTCTCGCCCTCCCCTCACTTCTCGGCGGCGGCGGCAGACCCCGGACTCTCCTGGGTCCCTCCTATATCTCCCCCCCCGCACCTCCACCCCGCCGCTGCCTCGCCCTCCCCGCTGCTCTTCGCCTTCTCCCGCCTCCTCCCCGGCCGCCGAGGCCGACCCGCCCAGCCGCAACCGTTAGCCGGAGACGGACCTCGCAATCGATTCCGCCCTTCCAGTTGCGACTCCCCACCCCAACAATAAAAATAAATAAAAAGGGACACCCCCCCCTTTCGGACTAAACAGGAGAAACCCGTCCGTACACAAGTACACAAATGCACAATCAAAAGAAAGGGGAGGGGAAAGAGCCAGAAGAGCGAAGAAAGAGAGGAGGGAAAGCCACACAGACACACACACACACGCACTCCCTCTCTCGCGCTCACACAGACGCACTCAGACACAGAGAGGGGGAGAGAGGAGAAAAAAAATTAAAAGGGCACAAGGCTGTTCATCACCAACAT
The DNA here is from genome assembly GCA_032468135.1 of Calamaria suluensis. Lineage (NCBI taxonomy): Eukaryota > Metazoa > Chordata > Lepidosauria > Squamata > Calamariidae > Calamaria > Calamaria suluensis. The sequence continues at coordinate 369 of JANHFP010006078.1, read as the reverse complement.
GGCTGCCTTAGCTCAGACCTAAAAGAGGCATAACCCGGGTGCTGTCTTTGTCAGTTTCACCTCCGTAACCCTAAACTAATGCACAAAACAACGGAGGAGGCTGCAGAAGGGAGAGGACGGAGACAGGCGGAGAAGGGGGAAGATTAGGGGGGACAGAGAAGGGGGAGAGAGAGAGAAAAAAGAGGGGGCACTTACGTGAAGAGAGGCGCTTGGGTTGCTCCTGCTTCCTCCTGGGCATTTTCCCCCCTTTTCACATTCTCCTCCTCGGTTTAATGGGAGACCAAAGGAAAAAAAAAATCCCAAAGAGGGACAGAGGCAGGCACAAAGCGGGGCAAGGGGGAGCTGCCCAGCAGCGGTTGCTTTTCTTCT
>JANHFP010006076.1:62420-74106 GCA_032468135.1 Calamaria suluensis | reverse complement strand
GAATTCCTCAGCCAGCTTTGCTGGCTGAGGGATTCTGGGAGTTGAAGTCCACAAGTCTTAAAGTTGCCAAGGTTGGAAACCTCTGCCCTAAAACATAGGAATTGGGATAGAGAAATGAATAGAAGATTTAGACAACAATCTAGATCCAGATCTCAACTGCATGTCACAAGGATTTCTCCAGATTGTATCCTTATCTAATGAGTCTGGTAGCTCACATGTCTGCTTCTTGCCCAGGATCTCTTCCTTCACTTACTAGCAAGGGAAAAGGGGAAGCCAGGGAGGGAGAATAAATTCTCCTAACGGGTAAATATTTAAAATATTTGTAGGATGGAACAGGCACCTATATTTTTCCTGCTCATTTTTTTTATCTTTGGAGTTATATACAGCTGATTGTTTGAAACAGATACATCAGCTATATAGTAGTCTTCCAGAGATGGTTCTAGGACAGTGATGGTGAACCTTTTTTTCCTCAGATGTAGAAAGCACATGCATGCGTGCAATAGCACATGTGTGCTTGCCTACACCCATAACTGAATGCCCCCATGTGCTCTGCCCCCTGTGCATACATGCATGACCCCCTGTACTCCACTTCACATGACCTCCCATGCCCCGCTTTGGGCCTAGTTGGCCTCCCAGAAGCCTCCAGAGGCCAGAAACGGCTCATTTCCAGACTTCCAGTAGGCCCGGTAGGCATGTTTTTCACCCTTCCCAGGTTCCAGAGGCTTTCTTGAAGCCTGGGGAGGGCGAAAACTGCCTCCCCACCCACCCCAGAGACACTCCAGAGGCCGGAAACAGCCCATTTCCCGACTTCCAGTAGGCCTAGTAAGCCCATTTTTTGCCCTCCCCAGGGTCCAAAGGCTTTCTTGAAAATGGCCTCTCCCCCCGGAGGCCCTCCAGAGGCGAAAAATGCCCTCCCAGAGCCTCCCTGCGAACCCTGTACTTGCCTGGCATCCAAAATGAGCCACGTGGAGACTCCTGGGAGAGGAGGGGCAGTATGAGCAAGGCCAGCTAAAAATCAGCTGGACAGTGCGCACATACACACAGGAGCTGAGCTAGGGCAACAGCTCACATGCCTACAGATATGGTTCCACATGCCACCTGTGGCACACATGCCATAGGTTCTCCATCATAGCCCTAGAGCTTAGTTTTAGAACACATTCAAATCTTGGGAAGTTCAAGTTCTGACTTGTCTTAAGTCAGACTGGAAGAAAGTCTACTCGGAGACCCTGGAGACCTAGTGCCAACCTGCAATGATTGATTAGTGCTTGATTGGATGCATTAGTGACTTCCTAAGTAGTCAATTCAATTTCTGTCAAATTGCAGCTTTCCTTGCCAACTGCAGATAGTCCCTATACATTTTTACCATAGTGTGTCAGGAAAACAGGGTGGTTCTCAATGCACTTTATCCTTCTATGCGGTGCAACAGCTCTTTGTGCTGGCAAGATTATTGTCTCATAAACTGAACTCTCAGTGGACCCCGTGTGACAAATGGTGAGATTCAGCATTCATTCATTCTAAGTCAATCTACTTTTGCTGAGCCAGCAGCTTAGAAGCTCAGGCCATATAGCAGTTATACGCCCTGCACAGAAGACGTTTTATCACTCCAATCTCATGCCATTGTCAGAGGAAAGTTATGTCAGCCACTCTAATGTGGTCAACCCAAATTGCATCAAAGTTCTTTCTCCTAAGCATCTCACTGCAGGGACAGTGTGGGAAGGAGCCAGTAGTAATAATAATAATAAAAAAAACCCAAGCGTAGGTTGCAATAACTTTCCCTCATTTCCTTTTTGCAATGGCAGTGGGCTGAAGCAAACTGATTGCAGCAAAAGTGAGAAAACACAAAAACAATCTGCTGAATTCTGAAATGACTCTGCGCTGATCATATCCTGACAGCAGGTTGAAAAGTTATTGAGGTGGTTGTTGACATATCTTTTCAGAAGTTCACGAAACCAAATTTGGAAAACTGATACGGAAGCTGTGAGTTTTTTATCATCATTCTTGTTCTGTGCAGCTTACATTAGGCTATGTTGAGCAGGTACTCTCTGGAACAAGGGTCTCCAACCTTGGCAACTTTAAGACTTGTGGACTTCAACTCCCACAAGTCTTAAAGGACTTGGGACTTGGGAGTTGAAGTCCACAAGTCTTAAAATTGCCAAGGTTGGAGACTCCTGCTCTGGAATACATAGCAATGAGCTTTGTAACTATTAGATTTTGATTCACATCCAGGTCTCCTTTGCTTGATGTTTCACACTTCACAATGTCAGGGTTGGCTGAATCTGCCACAATGATTATATTCATCCAACATTCCCTTAATCCAGGTTTAGAAGCAGTAGTAGCTGGGTTCACAAAATGTGTTGATCCCAAACCAAACTTACTTCACTAATGTTATTTCCTGACAAAATTAGTATGCCGGCGAAATGCTGTATTTGGAGTTCGGTAAGGCATTTGAGAAAGTGGACCAAATCTACTACTTGATAAAATAGAAAAATGTGGGTTAGACAACATCACTACCAGATGGATTTGAAACCACGTCAGTGGGTAGTCCTTAATGGAACTTCATGGAGGCAAGCATTCAGTCGGGTACCTCAAGGCTCTCTCTTAGTCTAGTACTCTTCAATGCAGGGGTGAAATGCTACCAGTTCAGCCTGTTCACCCAAACTGGTAGTAAAAAGAAAAGTTCTGAAGATCATCTGAGTAATGCGCGATCGTCAGAACTTTTTTTTTTTTTTTTTACTTTTTAAAGCATTTTTGACTACCGGTTCCAGAGAACTGGTAGTAAAAAAATGATTTAAAATGCTTTTTAAAAGTTTAAAAAACAGTTTCCAACAATCACAGCTATGGCGCACTGGAGAACTGGTAGTAAAAAATGCTTTAATTTTTTTTTTAAAAGGTTCCCAAACTGACACACCACAGCTGATTTCCTCCCTCCCTCCCTGTTCTACTTACCTTCTCAAGCCTCCTTTTGGCATGTATTTTTGGTGCATACAGTGCTTGCGCATTCAGAGCACTTGTTTGGCCAGCGAACCAGTAGCAGACCAGTTCAGATTTCACCATAGCTTCAATGTCTTCATAAATGATTTAGATGAGGGGACAGAAGAGGATTTGCAGATGACACAAAACTGGCAGGAATAGCCAACACTCAAGAAAATAGGCTCAAGATACAGAAGGATCTTGATAGACTTGAACATTGGGCACTTTCTAACAAAATGAAATTCAATGCTGAGAAAAGTAAGGTTCTACAATTAGGCAAGAAAAACAAAATGCATAGGTATAAAATTGATAGTACCTGGCTCAATTGTAGCAACTGTGAGAGGGATCCTTAAGTCCTAGTGGACAGCCACTTAAGTATGAGCTAGCAGAGTGATACAGCTGCCAAAAAAGCCAACACATTCCTAAGCTGCATTAACAGAGGGATAAACTCAAGATCATGTGAAGTGTTGGTACCACTTTATAATGCCTTGGTAAGGCTACACTTGGAACATTTCATCTAGTTTTGGTCACCATGTTATAAAAGAGATGTTGAGATTCCAAAGAAAGGGATCTTGGTGTCCTAGTGGACAACTGTTTAGATATGAGCCAGCAATGTGCAGTAGCTGCCAAAAAAGCCAACACAGTCCTAGGCTGCATAAACGGATAGAATCAAGATCACGTGAAGTGTTAATACCACTTTATAATGCCTTGGTACGGCCACACTTGGAATACTGCATTCAGTTTTGGTCACCATGATGTAGAAAAGATGTGGATACTCTGGGGAGAGTGCAGAGATGAGCAACAAAGATGATTAGGGGACTGGAGGCTAAAACATATGAAGAACGGTTGCAGGAATTGAGTATGTCTGGTTTAATGAAAAGAAGGATTAGGGGTGACACAGTAGCGGTGTTCCAATACTTAAGGGGCTGCCACAAAGAAGAAGGGATCAACCTATTCTTCAAAGCAGAACAAGAAGCAGGACAAGAAGCAATTGATGGAAATTAATCAAGGAGAGAACCAATCTGGAAATGAGAAATTTCCCAACTATGAGAACAATTAATCATTGGAACAGCTTGCCTTTAGAAGTTGTGGATGCTCCAATACTGGAGCTTTTAAAGAAAAGATTGGACAACCATTTGTCTGACATGATATAGGAATTCCTGCTTGAGCAGTGGGTTTAATTAGAAGACTTAAAAGGCCCCTTCAAACTCTGTTATTCGGTTTTCTGTTTAGATGCTGTGTTTTACATAATACTCCTCATAGCCATAATATTTAAAACGTGTCAAAGATGCATAAATACTTTCACTTCTTGTACCAGGAATTTGATCTGAGTCTTGACTCCTCTTCTATAATAGCTTTTTGGGGGCTTGCAAACTAGGAAAGTTTTGAGGGTGAAATGACTCATTGAATTCACCACAGCCACAGCTTACTTGCCTGGCTGCTAAGAACCACAAGGCAAATTTACTCAGCCTCCACGACAATGTTTGGTTGATAACAGTGTAATATTTGTCATATCAAAACCTGTTGAATTGTTTCCATCGCAGATTCAATGCAGAGTAAAGATGGCTGCTTGGGGCAAGTTGAAGACTTGAATGATTTTTTAAAAAATGGAGCAATGAAATTAGTTAAAAAATAATATTAAAAGACTATATTTTCTAACAATGCCATTGTTTATGTAGATGACACTATCTTCTGTCCTCTTCTGGGTGGGGGAAAACTCCTTACCAAAATGAACAGCCTTTGCTTGCTTTTCAAACCTAGATGGGTGCCCCCTGAGGGCAAAAGGGCTAGACAGATAAAACTGTACAGTGGCCAGTTTTGCATTTAGAAAGCATTATAAGTAGAAATAGTGCAAGAGTTCTGCTGTCCCACAAATATATCCTTCGGTGGTGATTGATAAGAATGAATGATACAAGCAAGGTTAAAGTACAAATTAAGATGAAAGGATGTACAATCAAACACACTTGTATATAAAAAGGTAAAGGTATTCCTCACACATATGTGCTAGTCGTTTCCGACTCTAGGGGCCAGTGCTCATCTCCGTTTGAAAGCCGAAGAGCCACCACTGTCCAAAGACGTCTCCATGGTCATGTGGCCAGCATGACTAAAGCACAGAATGCTGTTACCTACCCACCAAAGGTGGTCCCTATTTTTTCTACTCTCATTTTTATGTGCTTTCAAAACTGCTAGGTTGGCAGAAGCTGGGACAAGTAATGGGAGCTCACCCCATTACACGGCACTAGGGATTCAAGCCGCTGAACTGCTGACCTTCCGATCAACAAGCTCAGTTGTCTAACCCGCTGAGCCACCATTTCCCGTTATTATCCATAATAAAATGGTTGGTTAGAATTAAAGTTACCTATTAAGTTATCTGCTTCAGGGGTGTAACTGGAAGCTATGTATTTGCATCTGTAACGGGCGGGTTTCAAAACCCATCACTACCAGTTTGCTCGTGGTGAATGCACAACACTTCTGCACATGTGCAGAGGCGTCCAGGTGGGTGGGTAGAGCTTCCCGCCGCTACCAGTTCGCCCAATCTGGTGCAAACTGGTAGCAACCCATCACTGATTTGTAGTACACAGGATTCTGATTGTTATGAAGGTCCCTTCCAACAATCATTCTCAGACTTACTCTATCTTTTTGGAAACATATGAGCCAAAACATAGATAGGGGATTTCAAGTAAAGGAAGAATGTATCTGATTGTAGATATTTCTCTTTTTGATTCCAAGGAATAGACCAAAAATTAAAAAGATCTGCAGCCTCTTTCCTGGTTGCTGCAGGTCACCTACTGCATTGGGGAAGGCCACTCAACGACTTGGGAAATGTGGGCAGAGGGAATTCAGAAACCTAAAATGTAGTTTACTCAAGTGCTACCACCTATTTGCCCTAATTAAAAATCATTACTCATTAGTTGGGAACCAGTGTAGTGGTTAAGGTATCAGGCTGGATCTGGGAGTCCCCAAGTTCTAGATCCATCTCTGGCATGAAGCTACCTTGGTGACTTTGAGCCAGTCAATCTCTCAGTCTGATTAAGGACATAAGGACAAACCACTTCTGAAGTCTTGCCAAGAAAACTGAATAACAGGATTGGAAGGGACCTTGGAGGTCTTCTAGTCCAGCCCCCTGCTCAGCCGTATCATTTCAAACAAATGTTCTTTAAAAACAAATCTCTTCTTTAAAAATGTTCAGTGTTGGAGCATTCACAACTTCTGGAGGCAAATTGTTTCACTGATTAATTGTTCTGGCTGTCAGGAAGTTCCTCCTTGGTTCTATGTTGCTTCATTTCCTTGATTAGTTTCCACCCATTGCTTCTTGTCCTGCCCTCAGGTGCTTTGGAGACTAGCTTGACTCCCTCTTCTTTGGGGCAGGCCCTGAGATATTGGAACACTGCTATCATGTCTCCTCTAGTCCTTCTTTTCATTCAACTAGACATACCCAGTTCCTGCAACCGTTCATATGTTTTAGTCTCTGAAATAAGCAAGAAAATGGTACGAGAACCCTATCCACCCTAGAAGAGTTCAAATCAGCAAGACCGGATGAATTACACCCCAAGCTTCTGAAGCAATTGGCAGATGTGTTTTCAGAACTACTGAACCACATCTTTCAAAAATCGTGGCACATTGGGAAAGTACCAGAAATTGGAAAGGGGCTGATATAGTTTCATCTTCAAAAAAGGGGGTGAAATGGATCCAGAGAACTACAGATAAATCAGTCTGACATCAATATCTGGGAAGATTCTGGAAAAAATAATCTGTGAACATCTAGACTAAACAAAATTATAACCAGAAGCCAAAGCAGGTTTGCAAAAAATAGTTCATGTCAGACAAAACCTATTGCATTCTTTGACAATGTGAGCAAATTAGTGGACCAGATAAATGCTGTATAATGTACTTGGACTTTAGTAAGACATTTGATAAAGTAGACTATACCCTACTATTTGATAAGATAGAAAAATGTTGGTTAGATAGCATCACCATCAGATGGATTCATAACTGGCTAACCATCTGCACTCAACCTTAATAGAACTGCATCTACATGGAGGGAAGAATGTAGTGGGATATCAAAGATTCCATTATCTTAAGCCCAGTACTCTTCAGTTATTTAGACAAAGAAATAGATGGGGGACATCTAATTTGCAGACAATACCAAGCTGACAGGAATATATAACACTTCAGAACAGGGGTCTCCAACCTTGGCAAGTTTAAGATTTTTGGACGAGGGACTCTGGGAGTTGCAGTCCAAAAGTCTTAAAGTTGCCAAGGTTGGAGACCCCTGCTTCGGAAGATGGAGAAGGATCTCATTAGCTCTTTGTCCCTGCAGCCATGCACAAGCTTCAAGCCATGCTTCCCAGGACTCTGCACTATGCCATCGGCCCGGCCATGCCACTACTACCAGATGTCCTGTCACCACCATCTCCTCCCTGTTCTTCACACCAGCCGTGCACCTCATTGGCTACGGTGCCATTCGCATCCAGACCCAGCCAGGAGAGCAGCCTTCTGACAAGCAGATGGACAGCGCTGTCCTGACATGTCCTGCCACTGCCACCTTCCTGTTCTTCATGCCAACTGTGTACCTCATTGCCTGCCGGTGCTGCTTGCAGCCAGACCGGGCCTGGAGAGTGGCCTGCTGACAAGCAGCTAGCCAGCACTCTTCTAACATGTTCCCCTGCCACAGCCTCACTCATCGTTGGACTCACCAGTTCCAATGCTTGCAACTCTCTGCTCCTCCAAACCCTCCCGGTAGTCGTGGTAGTTCAGGGACAACTTGTCCTCTACCAGGCAGGAGCAGCCCAACAGAACACCAAAAGCAGCACTGCCAGGAGGACGAAGAGCCTCCGTAGAGCCAGAAACAGCACAGGCAGCCACTTGGCTGCCAGCAGCCAAAAGTGTCGCAGAAGCAGCAGGGCAGGCGGAGGCTGGATTCTGCCAACAATTTAGGCCATTGCAGCCAATTGAGGTAAGACTGTTCTTGAAGGGGGCACAAGGCACATGGGGCCTCCTGCTGCTTTTGCAGTCTCAATCGGCTGTAAGAGTGGCTGGGATTCTTGGAGGCGGCAGCAGGAAGTTACCTGCTGATCAGCTGTTCTGCAGACCAAGCTGCTAGTAAGAGGGGCAGCTTTTTCCCCTGCCCCCCTCCCGGTACATGGGGGAAAAATAAGACCTCCCCAAAAATAAGACTTATTTCGGGGGTCAAAAGAAAATAAGACTCAATCTTATTTTAGGGGAAACATGGTAGTACCTGCAAGAAGGATTTGGGAGTCCTGGTGGACAACCATTTAAATATAAGACAGCATTGTGCAGCAGCTGCCAAAAAAGCCAACAGTCCTAGGCTCCATTAACAGAGGAATAGAATCAAGACCACATGAAGCATTAATGCCACTTATAATTCCACACTTGCATTCAGTTTTCGTTCTCACAATATAAAAGATATGTTGAGATTCTGAAAAAGAGTTAAAATTATTAGGAAGCTGGAAGATAAACCATACAAGATTGGTTACGGGAATGGAGGATGTCTAGTTTAATAAAAAATCTGGAGTAGGATAGCATGATAGCCATGTTCCAATATCTAAATTGATACCACAAAGAAGAGCAGATCAACCTAATCTCCAAATCACCAGAAGGCAGGAGAAGAAACATTTTTTTTATAAAAAAAGAAGAGTATAAGCAATGGATGGAAACTAATCAGAGAGAGAACCAACCTAGAACTAACAGTTAGAACAATTAATCAATGGGATGATTTGTGTGGTCCCAACACTGAAGGTTTTTAAGAAGAGATTGGACAACTATTTGTCAGAAATGGTATAGGATTTCCTTCCTGAGCAGAGAGTTGGGCTAGAAGACCTCCAAGCTTCATTCCAACTCTGTTATTATTGCTGTATTTAAAGGGATGAAGTGAAAGGAATGAGAGAAATAAAAGGTAAACCTGGAATATCAAATCAGTCAAAGAAGGAGTTTTTTTCTCATTATTGTTTAATACACTGTACTAGCCTTCTGAATATGTTCTATGCAGACTATATATTCTGTATATGCTGAGTAGATTTTCCACAGAATGACAGTACTGTAATACAAAAGCAATGCAAGTTAAATCAGGTGAGAAAATTACATGTAAATGTGTGACTTTAATTTGAACCGAAACAAATTAGTGCATGCTTGGATGTGTGTGAAAGAAAAGCGATGATGTGCAGAGATATCAAATTATTTTATCTGAAAATAATCAGTAAATCTGGAATAAAACCATTGGGGTTCTCTGCTCTTTCAAATAGTGCTACTACCCTTAAGGGGGAATTAAATAACTTGGCTCCATGTCATGTGGGCCTTTAAAAGTGATAATCAGCACCCTGAATTGTATCTAGAAAGAAACTGAGAGCTAATGCAGCTAGCATAACATTATAAATTGCTAGTGCCTTTACCTGTATGCTCCTAATGACTTTCCAGAACACGCAATGTATGTTTGTCTGGCTATTGGCAAATCTCTTTCTGCCCCTCAGTGATTGCTATAAAGGGATTGCTGTGAGCCACTATTCCTTTGTTGTGTTTAAAAGGTTTCTGCTAGCTATGCATGTAAAAGGACAATTTTCCAAATTGGTGCTGGATTCTAGTAGCAATTGTGGCACATTGCTGCAGTGGATTGAGTAAAGGAGGAGAAAGATAGCTTGAGTAATGTCTGGAGAGGGGAGGAGGGAGAGCAAACCCCTCCCCCCAATTAACTACCGGGTAAAACATTAGTTAAGATTCTGTGCAGTTTGGTGAACTGGCAAATCCCACCACTTGCTAGCCCTGGCTCTGCTCATCTTTGGTCTGTTTTCTGGCCCTTTTCTGGCTGCCTTTGGCCTATTTTTTGTGCCAAAAATGGCCCGAGAAACAGCCTTAAAACTGCCCAAAAAAGAGGCTGTTTTGTGGCCAAAAACAGCCTGAAAACAGGAAAAAAAGGCAAAAAATGGGTGGGGGAGGGGGCAGCCAGTGATAGGATTAAGCCCAACCACCTGAACCGTGCCTCTGCCTTTGAGGTGAGTGGCCGGGAGGAATGGCTGAGTGTGATGAGTGATGTCATATGACAGGCCATGCCTATCGTACCCAGCCAGAGAACCGGTTGTTAAATTATTCAAGTCCCACCACAGCTTAAGGCTATTTTAAAAAAGCACCAGGGAATATTTTGCTCTTTTCTGGTTCCTGCAGAAGAAAATCAAGACACCACATACACACCCAAAAAATCCACCCTCAGATCAATTTCAGCTTGGCTTGCTTTGGCTGTGCTAAATCTGCCGAAACATTTTTTACTACCTTCAAAAACTCAAAACAGTCCAGATGAAATCTGGTTGTATTTTAAAGTGGAAATACAAGGTGGTGCACATTTAATTGATAGTATACAACAAAATCCAAGCCGTTAATGTGAGGGAAACCATCCTATTAAGGATCTGTGATCAAAATGTTACAACAGGAGATCAAGGGCTAGAGGGGGGAGGGAGTAACCAGATGTTCTTTCTAGTGAGAAAATAAATCACAAGTTTTGGAGAGCTGAAGCATAGGGTTGAAATCATATCTATGTAATGCCATGTTAGACAGTGAATTTTGTCAACAAGCACATATTGCCATAATATCCTGTGGCATTAAATAGAAATAACCTCATAAATAGCTGCTGTGAAAACTACACGCTAGTGAAGGGAATCCTCAACTTAAAACCACAATTGAGCCTAAGATTTGTTATTAAGTGGGACAGTTATTGCCTAGTTTTATGACATTTCTTGCTATAGTTATTAAGTGAATCACTGCAGTTAATAAGTGACTAACCCAGTTTTAAAACGAAACAGGCTTCCACATTGACTTTGCTTGTCAGAAAGTTACAAAAGCTGATCACACTACCTTGGGACACAGCAACGGTCATAAATATGAACCAATTGCCAAGCATCTGAATTTTGATCATGTGACCATTGGGATGCTGCAATGGCCTTAAGCAGGGGTGGTTTCCACATACCTTTACTGCTGGTTTGAAACGAGAGCAGGTGTGCACACTTCTGCTGATGTGCAAATCACCCATTATGATGTCGGGGCAAGTGGGTGGAGCCTCCCGCCAGTTTTACTACTGGTTCTGTAGAACCTGACCAAGCCAGAAGTAACCCACCACTGTATGAAAGTGAGTTCAGTGCAAGTCAGAACAGTATATTTGTTACTCACACCCTTATTTTTTCATAATGGGAGTAATACTGCCATTTCAAATAAAGGGTAAAGATTACACATCAGAAATATGGTTTATAAGCTCAGCTGAAATAATTATGAAGCACAAAGATAAATGTATATATCTATGAATTAAAATTCACAATATGTTTTGAGTACAGAGTTTGCTAGAAGATGTTTTGGGCACTGCATTGTATAATTTTATTTTAATTATTATTAAATTTATTTGCTGCTCATGTTGCTATTCTGGGCAGCATGCAACAGTAGAATGTAAAATTATAAAAATGTAAATATAACAATAGTAAAACAATGAAAGAATAAAAATAAACAATGAAAATTTAGCAATATGAATTAAAAGATGGGTGGGGAACGGAGGAGGATATGTAGAGGAGGGTATTGAGGTCTAATATTAGTTTAATAGCTAACTACAAATAATAAATTTTATTTTAAATCAAAATTAACAGTGTCTTTGTTTTGTATTGACTTCTTCTTTCAACATTCCAGTTTAGCTTATAGCCCCAGGATTTATTGATAATTTAGCAAT
>JANHFP010006076.1:28947-41977 GCA_032468135.1 Calamaria suluensis | reverse complement strand
AAGCCGCTGAGAGATCTAATAGGACCAGGACAGAGGATTGCCCCCTGTCCCGAGCCCTCCAGAGGTCATCAACCAACACGACCAACGCGACCAATGCTGTTTCCGTGCTGTAGCCGGGCCTGAAGCCGGATTGGAATGCCCACCAAGCCACATCCATGCCCACCAAGCCGGATTGCCATGCCCACCAAGCCACATCCACAGAACTGATAGTTTAAAAAAATTGGATTATACCACAAGGTGTAACTTGCACAATGCTTGGAGGCCCAAGACTCCTCATGTAGCCACATTCTGCACCAGCTGCAGTTTCCAGATCCTGTTTAAGGACAGCCTCCTCTAGAGCTCAGTGATATAGTCTTTAAAGGAGATGACCAGGATATTATGTAGTTAAAGTTCCAGTGTATAATCTGTATTTATATTGCATAACATAAATATCAGTAACAAAAAATAATAATTCTGTTTACAGAACTCTTGGTATTCTGTCTCCTGCATTGTTTTTATTTGCCCATTTGAAATCTTCCTGTAATTCCTTGTTTCTTTTGCATTGTAATTGTCCATTGGTAGTACTGCATGCCTAGGCGTTGCATTCAGTACCACATAAGGTTTGCCATAGCCTACAATCTTTTCCCATTGTGTTGTGGTGAATACATATCCTTGTGTAATATTCATGTTCATTGAAAATACATTAAATTTAATTCTCAGGATTATAACTGAGCCCATAGTTATAATTGTCCTTCCCATTCTGTTGCCACACCATTGCCTTTGCTATTTTATTCCTTCTTATGGTCTCATGCCCTGAATATATCATCTTATTTAAATTTGACTTATTCCAGACCTTATAAAACCACTCATTCCTTAATGAGCTGCTTTTCTGCATTCAAAACGTTGAGGTAGGCTCAACATTTTGAATGCAGAAATTCATGCATTTCACATTCTGAGATTCCCACTGCATATGTCCCTGTAAAATGGAAAATCTCTTTCAATACCGACATCATTAGTGTACATTTTTCTTGTGGCTTTGTCCACACCTGCAGAACTACATCTACAACTTCCCCACAATTAAGGCATGCTTTCGACCTTGCCATGGGTTTCCACCAGCATTACTTTCAACATGGTTCTTCCTTTATTTGAGATAGCTGAGCAATGCTTTCTAATTAAATTCATGATTCTTAACAAGATATTCACTAGATGCTTCCATCCCATCATCATTAAGTGCAGCTCTGAGGCCTTGGATTAGAATTCTCCAATCTTGGCAGCTTCCAAATGGATGGACTTCAGATCCACAAATTCTCAACAGTAGTCATGCTGGCTAGGAAATTCTGGCACAAATAGTCCATATTTCTTGAAGATACATAGTTGGGGAAACATTATCCTAGATCACATTTTGGATTAATGTAAGAGCAGGCAATTTCCTCCTAGATGGAAGGCTTCAAATGTGGACAGTTCAAAATCCTCAAAAACTGATTAGTAATTAGACCAAATACTAATACTGTCTCAGAATTTCACAGTATTTCACTGCTTACCTTTGCTAAGTATAGATTATTGCAAACCATTATCTGTTTAATGAGTATAAAAAGTATAAATCATATATTTTTACATTTTTGATGTGGAGGCTTCTATAAAGTAAAGAATGCACTATACTGTCCTGGATTCAGTTGAATTTTGCAGACGTTTTCCCAATCCAGTCCTCTGATCACTTGCCACTTCATGTTTCCCTGTGATGTAATACTAAATTATTTTTGCAAGCTTTGCATCCCACACACAGGTCTTGGCTAATAACCAAAGATGCATGTATTTCTTTGGCATTTTGCCAAGAGCACACTGGGAATGTGCTTGGATTTGGGGGTGGGTGTTTACAGTAAAGCCCAAGAGATTTAGCCCTTTTTAGAAAGGAAAAAAGTCAACATTTGCAAAGCTAATATGTGCAAAGCTAACAATGTCTTTCACTACTGAAATGTAATCTTTTGGAGTATGGTTTGAAATAGAGCAAGTAACCGTTTGGAGTATGGTTGGAGTAGAGCAGGTTTGTAAGTGTAGTTTATGTAAGAGAACAAGTGAGAAGACTGGTGTCATTTCAGACTGACTCAAGAGCATCAACTAAGAAATGGCTTTCTGCTTCTTTCATATAGGATTTGTAATGCTCTTTGTTTAGACCTTAATTTCTAATAGTGCCAGGAAGATAAAGTCTGTGCATACTGGTACATGATAGAAATATTTGTCTGGATTTCTCGGGATGTTAATTTTGCATTGCTTGTTTGCACCCAAATGACCAGACTGGATGCATGGGAGAAGGATTGTGCCAACGTCTCTACCTGATTGTGTGGCTCAACCAGGAATGAAAACCTACATCTTTAGCCATGTTTCAAAGGATAGTAGTTATAGGTGGCTTTTAAGCATTGTTGGTGGAGTTCTAGAGAAACTCTAGAGAAAGAACTCTTCTCTGTTCATGTCTACATTTAGATAAAAGCCAGTGAGCAACAAAAAGTTTTCCATTCCTTTCCTCAACATGCAATTCCCAAATTTAGCCACCTATGAGTTCAGGCAAAAAAAAAAAGGGAGGGGGGAAGTATGCAGGAAAAGTGACATGGGTGCAGATGCTTTATAGCCCTCTTTCTTCCTGCTCCCAGGCAGAGCCAGCCTGTCTGCCCATTCCAGTCATGTGGATTTAGACAGCCCTATACATCGGCGCTTTCTGCTGGGGCTACTTTTTCCAGGTAAGTATAAGCTGCCTTGAGCCAGGACATGTTGCTCTGCTTCTGTTGCATTTCAAGCCATGAAAGTTTTGCAGGATTTAGGGAGAGGCTCTCATGTCCAGATGGCAGCAACAGGGAAGGACTTCTCTTGTTTTAAACAGACAAGACTTTTCAGACCAAAAATAAATAAATAATTTGATGGCCTTCCAGAGGAGAAACACAGTTTTGGTTTGGGGTCAACAATAGTAGGACAGTAGAGAGAGAGAACCCTCGCGAGATGTTGCAAAGCCAAAGAGCATGTCTCTTATTGTCATGTATCTGGGAATGAAAAAGGAAGGAGAGCTGAAAAATGCTCAGATGAGTTTTTATCATCCAGTTATTTAAGCTCTCTCCAAAATGCTTCTTGTTATACCTTGTTTTCCACAAAATAAGACATCCCCTAATAATAAGCCCAATCAGGCTTTTAAGTGCATGACAATAAGGCCAAGTGCTTATTTCAGAGTTCAAAAAAAAAAAATAAGACAGGGTCTTATTTTGGGGGGAAATGCAGTATTAGGTCTCTACCCTGAGTCCTCTTTTCAGATTTTGAAGCTGTGCAGAATTTTGCAAAGGCTCTTTTCTAAGGACTTCAGTAGAATGGTGATAGGTGTCCTTACTATTTTGCAAACTGTTCTGGGTTCTCAAAAGTCAAGACGAAGCAATATCTTGTTGGCTACCATTAAAATAAAATTGTCTACCTGGTATAGCTTCGAGGAATAATGGACTTCCTTACAACTTTGTTCAATTAGTAGTCTTTAACAGAAGTAGAAATCAGCTAGAAAAACTGGTGCATTCAAGCTACCAGGTTCTCTTCCTTTTGTGCTTGCATCCATTGAGCCCATTTTCGTTTTTCTCAATGCACTTTTGCTCTGCTGAGTTACAGAGGGTTTGCATTTTTCTCCTCATTCTACCAATATCCTGGTGGCCAACAGCTAGTATCAAATACTAGCTTTGCTTCTATAGACGTGTGTGGCGATTTGCAACAGCTGAGGATTGCAATGCAATTGTGAGAGTGCCATCATACCAGACAAATGCTTAGGCTATTTCTATTTCTCCAGCCACACCTGAGTGGTATGCAGACTTCTCATACAAAACTTTTAAAAAAACCAAAACTTCAGAAGCAAATATGCCATTGGCTTTCCTGATCACCACAAAAGAATTTGATCAATTGGCTGGACTTTGTTCCACTTGGTTGTAAATTTTGGGGAGCTAATCGGAATTTATTTTCTCTATACTTCTGAGACGGTCCAGCTGGAATATTCATTAACCTACAGGGAATGTATGTGCAAGCACAATTCATTGCATTTCTCCTCTGGCTTCTGCTTTGTATTGTCCTAATGTCTCTTGATGAAGACATTCTGGGAGTCGTAATGGGGAAAGGCACATCATTATTTTTACTATTATACTATTATTATGCCATTACCTTAATGTTTACTCTGCCTCAGGCACCTTTGCCTGTCTAAGTATCTTAATATTTAAGATAAATGAATGACAGACCTCCTAGTTACCTGGTAGTTTCATTCCTTGCCATAGCAGCATTCCCATTAACAGGAGAGAATGAGGCAGATTTTTCAGACAAGAACGCACACCTTGACAGATAATGATCAAGCTTCAAGCTATGCCAGTAGATTAATATCAAGCATCATTTCTTTTTGTGCCAACAGAGCTAATGAACAGTTGGTTGTCTCCCATGGGCAAATATGCTGTCTCAAGATTTAGTCATGATGCTCAGTAAATTGACAGCACCTTTCTATAATGCTGAAAGTGTTCTTCAGACTTGGTGAAGAATGTACAAACCATTCATTCACCTACAATCTGTTTTATGAAAACTCCAGGAAAGTGGCCCTCACTTTCTAATATCTCTTTGTGTTCAGAATTATTGAAGAAAGGAAAAGGGCCATTCAATATTTATATAGCACTAAAGCCACAGGCTCAGGTGAAGATTGTAGGAAGTTAACCTAAGAAATTCCTGGCAGAGGACTGGTATATAAGCCAAGTCTCGGTCCTCATCTAAAATGGGTTTAGTCACCCAGCAGCCTAGTTTCCTTGGCAAGAACAACTTGCATAAAATAATTGTTGCAAAGAACTGAAGCCAGAAAATCAGCATAAAATATTCCCCACCCCTTTTTTATTTTTCTTAGAACTTAAACCTGAGGTACATGTAAGGAACTGTTAAATACAGCTCTTTAATCAAACAGCAAATTAAGTCTCGCAGTCTTTATTTAACTACAGGCATTGTAAGAAGAAAATACCAAGTTGGAGTTGGCGCTGCCTGACTCAGCATTGCCATAAGCTTTACTGTGTCAAAGCGTTCTTGGGTGTTCTGCATCCAGGAAGAATGCTTCCCTTACAGGATTTCAGGATAACCAAAGATGATGGTAGCAGATGGGAGGTTGTCATTTTGACAGGTAACAATTGTGCTAGTTTGCTCCAACAGCCAATGTAGGGAAAACAACATCAAGATAGAAAGTTTCACCTAGTGAGCCAGACCCCTTGTCTTAGGGTTGTCGAAAACCAAATTATGGTCGAGTGTAGATTAGCCCTTATCTGCCATTGCTGTATTTCTCAGTCTAATTCAGAAGACAGCAGCTGAGTGCCCAAGCACCCATTATGTTGCAGTTCCAGAAGACTTTAGAAACCCAGGCTTCAGTTTATATTGTGCTATGTCTCTGGAAGTGTCAACCTACATGCAAGTCAGCAAACTTTGCTGTTACACCAATGTCCACACACAGTGCTGTGAAACGGTCACTCTCCACATCTAGGAACGAGTCCAACTACTGTACAAATCCCATTATAATGTAATGCATTAGAAGTTCAGGCAATAACAAAGCTGTGTTACATTGCAGGATCACACATCCTTTGGTGCTTAGCTCTGGAATGCATGCACCAGGCCTCCCACACCCAGGCATTACATCTCCATCTGGGAAACAAGATATGGATCATTACGACCGAAGCATGTAAGTAGCCAAGAACTGGGATGAAGACTTATAGGTACTGTGCCATTTATTTACATGCTGCATTTTTATGCTTCTGAATCTTTGAGACTTAGACATAAATAGGTTATCATAGGCTGCTTCTCAGTGGTGGGTTGCTCCTGGTTCAGTCCGATTCTAAAGAACTGGTAGTAAAACCGGTGAGAGGCTCCACCCCCCCACCCCCCAACATTATCAATGGTGATCTGTGCATGTGCAGAAGCACATGAACAAAGCAAGCGCGCGCACATGCTCCCATTGCAAACTGGTAGTAAAAGTAAGTGGAACCCACCCCTGCTGCTTCTCCTAAGGGAACTTCTTCAGGTGGGAGGAATCTGGCAGGAATAGTGGTCTAATACGTTCTCCTGGCATGCTCCCTTACCAGTTCCATCTCTTGGAAGAGCAGCTGCTGCTTCTCATTTATGCAAAGCCAGTGTCTACAAGCCCTGTTTTCAGGGTTTCAGATTGGAAGATTGCACTCTGTTAGTCATTAGACATAATCAGCCACACATCTGTTGTAGCAATTCAAAAAGAACATCCTCCGTCCTACCAGGCAAAAGTAATAAACATGGTGGTTCCCACATGAATCTTTCATATATATCAGATTTAACAGACCAAATTAATTGAACTGGATCAATAAGATGTTTTGTAGGGTAGTTTGGACCATAGAGACCAAAACGATATAATGTCTTAGGGTTGGCTTACCGCTAGATAAAATATTTTGCTCTTTTAATGTTTAAACTTTGGCTCCTCAATTTTAATCATGCACGGTCAATCCTTGGGTTTTTTAAAAATTTTCTAAGAGGCTGCAGTACTGAGGTTAAGAGCCTGTATTATCGATGGTTTCTTTTCCCTTTCATATAAGGAAATCACAATCAGAACCAAAGAGAGAAAAGGAAGCTAAGAAACCTACCATCAAGAAGCCTTTGAATGCTTTTATGTTGTACATGAAAGAAATGCGGGCAAAGGTCATTGCTGAATGCACCTTGAAGGAAAGTGCCGCGATCAACCAAATTTTAGGAAGACGGGTAAGAGCACAAGTGGTCTGTCTTGTTTTTGATTGATATATAGGCATTAGGACAGGTTGATGAATGAGCTGTTTGCTTTTTTCAGAAATTCTGGATTTCAATTGCAAACTTTATTTTCAGCCAAGATATTCCTGCAATGGATTGGGAAAGAGGCTGGAGAAAGACTTTGAAAATTATTCTCCTGTATCGGTGAATAATCTAGCTGTATAGTGCCCTAGTTGGTGTGCAGTTTGCTGTATACCAACACACTTATCCAGAGCTGAGATCTCCATGGTTTTGCTGCATCCTCTCCATATTTAGACTTTAATGTCCTCTGCATCTGTTTCAGTGCATTTGGAGGGGCTTTGAAAAATGTAACGTTTATAATAAAACTTCTGCACGGCTGCAGAATGGATAACTTAAAGAAAATACAACAACATATTTTTCTTCCTTTTTCTAATTTGTTTTTTAAAGATTGCATATAAGTCCCTGCATCAGCAGATCATGAAATAGCTTTCGTTATCTGGGACTTTCCAAAGATGTCATGAAACTCAAATTGGTAATTTGAAGAACATTTTCTACATCTAAAATATTTTTCCCTCCACAAAGTACGGATATGTACAACACTATAAGACAGGTGCCAACTATTGTCATTTTGGAGAGGAGATGTAACATGAGAAGTGACCTACCAAAGGCTGCTCAACTAACTTATAGCTGAGGAAACTTTTACATTTTGGATTTCAAAGACCAGTGGTCTCTTCGATTTCCTTTTTTGACCAATCGTATAATTTATATTTTCTCATCAGGGCATAAACTTGTTAGGTGCATAACTTGTAATTTTATCTCAAATTCTGATCTTGATTCTAAATAGTAAAAAATTAAAGTGGATATATATGTGTGTTTATTGCATTTTAAAAAGTAAAAACATGTTGGCAAATTCATTCACAATATTCCATTCCTAAATTTGGGAGGTTTGGAATAATGTGCAGGGATTCCATTTATTTGTAGAACAATAGATTGAATTATCTTCATTTAATAAACTTTTGCTGTTGCTTCCTTCACAGAGAACTTCCGTTTCCATAAAAACTGATAAGTGCAGGCATATGCAAATGAATAATGGTGACTGTATTAGTAATTTGTGATTTGGGGATTTGAGAAATGAAAAAATTATAAAATAAAATTGTTATTTCTGCATCTTTTCTTTGTTTTCATGTTCTGGTACAAAAAATGTGTAGGTGGAAGCAGGAAATGGAGCATTACCTTATCACAAAATTTGGAACTGTATTGTTTTTGCTGAGCGGCAGTTCCCACAATCCTTCCTGCTGGCCATTCTGCAGCTGTGAGATGGTGGCTACATACGTCAATATAATCAATAAACAAATGTCTAGAAGTTGTAGTTCAGCAGCATCTGCAAAGTCACATATTCCTCATTCTTCTCTGTTAGGGGGAAGATTCTTCTTTCATGTGTTTATCAAGATCAGATGTGTGCAACAGAGTGTTTCCAAATACCATGTGTAACGTTAAGGGCTGAATCTTTGTGAATGTGCTGATCTTCCTTCCACCCACCTTGCATCTGTGCAATAAATTGGATGTTAAGAGAATTGAGATTTCTAGATATATTTTAGATCTTGCTTAAGAATGTGGCTGGTTGCTGCTGATGGGAGCTATAATCTACCCACACCTGGAAGGGAACAGTTACTCTTTCCTGATCGGGGTGTGAGAGCACTGTAAAATTCTTTGGTGCTGATTGTTTCCTATGGTTCCTTTTCAGTGGCACGCATTGTCACGAGAGGAGCAAGCCAAGTATTATGAACTGGCCCGCAAGGAAAGGCAGCTTCACATGCAGCTCTATCCTGGCTGGTCTGCAAGAGATAACTATGTGAGTATCTGGGTTCTGTGGTGATGGCAGAGTTTGTGTAGGACACTAGCTATTTTTACATCATAAATAACTCCAGGCTTCTTCATCTTTGCCACTAATGGCTTTCAGTTATCTGTCTGAGTAGTTTGCAAGTGATGCCAACCCAGTGGGAGACTACGTTGAAGATGGGTTTCCAAAGTTTTAACTGGATTATCTGGATCATGTATACTAAAGGTCACATGAAACTGGTAGAAGTGGTAGAATAAGGCCAAGCAATCTTGATGGCAAGAATATGTAATTTGTATTTTACCCTGAAAACATTCTGAAACTTAACATTGAAAATAACTTTTTAAAGTTCAGTGGGATCCTCCTTTCTGCTGCCCTGCCATCACTTCCTCACAATGTATTGCAAGTCATAATTCACACATACACAAGCTCCTAGTTTGAAATGAATCCTTTGCAGTGGATGGAGGAGGGGGGGGGAGAAAAGAATTGACAGCAAACTGTGCTCAAGAATTAGTGGTACCACTATCTAGACACTGGGAGCATGAGGAAAGGTTCTTCCATTGAGTTTAGGATGTGAATTCAATAGGTTATTATAAACCAGAATATTGAGAGTAAATTAAATTCTGCTATAACTGCCCTTCAGGCATTGGTTTCAGCAGGATCTTATAACATTGACTTCAATGCAACCCCAAAAGAGGCTCAATGTATTAATGCCATTATCTCTATTTGCCATGAGAGTGGATGATGCATTTGTTCCACAATTCCTCTGATTGGGTCACAGATCAGCATATTGGGAAAAGGGTATTCTAAAATATGTCAAGTATTTACAGTTGAAGGTTTTATAAATCTGTGCTTTTTGATAGGTTTCTATTTCGTACACTTCATTTTCTTTCCTATTTTGGTTTTCCTGTTTATTTATGTTGCTGATATATGTGACAGCCTGCTGAACCTTATGTTCCTCTTCCCTCCCCCTCACTTTCCCAGAGTGGTGTTTGGGACCTGTTGTTTAAAACAAGGGTCTCCAACCTTGGCAACTTTAAGGCTTGTGGACTTCAACTCCTAGAGTTCCAGAAAACCTCAACTCCAATTAAAAACTCTGAGGCAAGCATTTTCTCAAAGTTCCATTTATTAGAATAGGTATACTGCCACATTTGGGAAAACCCAAACCTGAGAGTTCCAGGTTTTCCCTCAGTAAATCAAAAAAAAACCCAAACCATCCCCTCACTCATCAATCCAACACATGGTCCAATCAGCATCCATCCCATCCTTCTCCAGATGCAGGATTGTCCTAACCTTGACTGAAAAGAAGAATGTTATTTTGTCTAACTACATTCCCTCCACTAAATCCCCCTCCTACTTTTCCACACACAAGAAGGTGGCAGTGTGGAAGCTTACTGTGCTAATATGGCTTCCAAAACTGACATCTGGGTGTTGAAGTCCACAAGTCTTAAAGTTGCCAAGGTTGGAGACCCCTGGTTTAAACTGATTCCTGCTGGGATCTATTATTTAAACTTTCAATATTTGTTTTCTGTTTGAAACAGCAGACCTGCAAGCATTTTTGTTCTTTGCATACTTTTTGCATACCTTAGCATAGTTTTCTTTTTTTATATACAGCATTTTGACATTGATTGAAATTATTACTGGGTATCTCAGATTATCTAAAACAGAGCTATTCCTCTATCTCTATGCATCCTTCATTTTGTTTCATTTTTATATTCTCCCTTCTATCCACAGACAGAATAAATAAAACATAGATTCCTTTCTTTCTTATATTTACAAAAGTTGATATTTCCAACTTTTGAATACTGATTTTAAAAATTGTGATTTTTTTTTCTCCTTATTCTCCTTGATTCTTGATTTCCCTTTAGCTTTTCCTTATTTCATTCTCTCTCTATCCTCTTTTTTACTCTTATTACTTACTTTTCTCATCAATATGGATTTGTTTTCTCTATGTCGTTTGTTTTATTCTATATATTCCTTTCCCTGGACTTTCTTCCTTAATAAATCTATATATTTTTTTAAAAAACCCTTCAGATTCTGGTTACTCATTTATTTTCTCCTTTTGCCACCTTGTAGCTTCTTCTCTGAAAGAACTGTGTTACTATCCTTTGCATTGACTTCCACTTTATTTTTATGCCTCTGCTCATAATTTTATACTTCTGTCCATAATTCATGGTTCCCACAAGATCTGCATCTCCCCATCCTTGCCTTGGTTTACCCAGTGCTCAGAAACGTATTTCTTCTCCTGAACATTTATCTTTGACTTCTGCTGCCTTTTTTCATTCTCCATTCTCCATCTTTTTTCTGTCCCTTTTTTGTTGTTGAGCTTTTGTTGTATAGAGGGATACAAAACATTCTGCTATGAAATGTTCCAATCTCAAAACAGGATATATATTTTTCCAAATGGTCTAAGTTCACCATGTGACATTTTGAGTATTCAGAAAATGAATCTGACAGTGACAGTGAGAACAATCAACCAATGGAACAGCTTGCCCTTGGAAGTTGTAGGAGCTTCATCATTGGAAGCTTTCAAGAAGAGATTGGACTGCCATTTGTCAGAAATGGTGTAGGGTCTCCTGCTTGGGTGGGGGATTGGACTAGGTGACCTACACAGTCACTTCCAACACTGTTAATCTGTAGTCTGCAAATATCCAACCTTGAAATGGGCTACTCCAAAAATTATCTCAATTAGCCACAGCCCATTTTCAGATTAGGAAGAATCTGAAATCCTTGAAGTATCCCTATTTCACTGTCAAAACATTCCATTACAATATGTTTTGGAAATATGTCTTTATAAATAACCAAAATAAATTGTATCTTTATAATTGGTCACACAATTAGACTGGGTTTGGCATTTTTATCCACCTATCGAGTCCTTCCCAAGGACCTGGGATAGCCAGATGTTCTTGTTTAATAACATTAAAGGGATTGTTACAAGATGTAAGCTCTTCCAAGTAAAGCTGTATTTTGCAATTGACTGATGGTGATTTTGTCAATGCTGATGATGTTCAAGTGATGGTTCAGATGTTTTAGAATTGTGCCCTGGGGCCTATTACTATTGATACTATCTTTCCCTTTCTTTCACCACAGCCTTGCAACTTCCTTTTGCAGGTCTTCGTAATTTGTTATTTCTCTCTAGTTCTTTCTCTTCTATTCTCTGCTTCCAGGTATTGCAATGTCTACCATCCAGATTTTTTAATCTTTCCTATCAATTGTTTAGTTTTGAGTGCTTTGTGACAAATGTTTGTCTGTTTAAATTCTGAAGTTCCAGAGGACTTTAGCTTCTTCGTTTGCTATTAATTTGCCTGTTTTGTTGTCCCATCAGTTCTTTGCAGACAAGTGATATTTCTTGCAGATATTCCAATGCACCATTGTTGCTACTTTATCATCCCATTTTTGTGGTCAGTCTTCACAATCTTCTTGAAGTAGCCAATTAGTTGGTCCACTGTTTCTTCAGCTTCTTTGCAGAGATAGCATTTGTTCCCTATTGCTGTCTTCTCAATTCTGGCTTTTGTTCTTAAAATGTGGCCTTGTACAGCCAGAATTAGACCCTCTGTCTCTTTTGTCAACTTATCTCCACTTAGCCATTTACCTGATAATGTTATCTGCTTTGCCTGCTACTTTTTTGTGTCCTGGCCATGTAATACTTTGCCTTCCTATGTCTTTTCTATTTTTTAAAAAAAATTTCTTGTAGGCCAGTTTGCTATCTTTGGCACTTAGTAAGCCTTCATGGTATACTAGCTTCTGTTTCACTGTCTTTCCAATATTCTTCCAATGCCCTTTTCCTCTTTTTCAGCTGCCTATGTCCTTGCAACATTTCATGCCCACCTATGCTCATTGGTAATAGGTAGCCCTGGAATATTGCAAAGGCACCAGACAGTTGAAAAAGAGTAGAGGCTTTGGAAGACTATCTGAAGGACAGAGAAGACGGTATTATTCAGTGTTCCCTCACTTAAATGGGATTGGACATGAAAAAGCTAAATTCCTCTTGACAAGATTGCCCCAAGAATATTCAAACTGTGTAAGTGACAATAAAGACTAGATCCTTTTTTGAAGTTAAATAAGTGTTTAGGTGTGATGCCTGGCTAAGATACTTAATTCTTGGTGAGGTGGAATAAACAACTGCTTCAAAGGTGGATCTCCACAAAATATAATGCCTTGCCTTGAAATTGTGTGAGGATCTTTTTATTCATTTATTGCTGTCATCAAAAAACTGTTTATTTCCTCCTCATGCTGACAATATAAAATTGGTTAAAAAAACAACTGGGCAATAAGAAGAGTTTTTTATTTTAAATTTACATGAGCTTGAATTAGATTGTGACCATCATAAATAAGTTCAATGAAAATTACAATGGGGAAAAGGAGAAAGGCTTTAATTTAATTAATTTAATTTATTAAATTTATATACCGCCCCTCTCCTCGCGGACTCGGGGCGGTGTACAGCCATAAATATTAAAA
>JANHFP010006076.1:15318-28847 GCA_032468135.1 Calamaria suluensis | reverse complement strand
GTTGATAGATCCAGTAAACATATGTCTGTTTCAATTGTTGGAGTCCTTAAAAAAAAAAAACTGCTACTACACTTTGTCTTCTTATCGGGCACAGTTTCTTCCTATTTATCATTTAGGGAGTCATGGCCTGTCTCATGTTCATTTTCATTCTGTTCAGAATTTGAAGGAACTGAGTATTGTTTCTGATTTCTAGTGGAGACTATATCTTCATTTCTTAGTCTTAGTTTTTACTTTCATCTAGTGCATTTGATAGTGCCTTTTCCTGTCTACTTTCTGTCTCTGTCTCTCTTTTAACTTTGGAGCTTCCTTTCTTAAAGAGTAGCAATTTGAGCTCCAATTCCGTGGCTTTTTCCCAAGGCTTGCTATACATTTGCATTTGCTGTGAATGTATTCCAGTTTGCTTTCAGAAAGGAAGACAAATACCATAAACATTGCAGGTCACAATTGCAAATTCTTGTTTGTTGATCTTCAGGTTATCTTCCTAAAGCACTTCAAGTAGAAGGGCTTTTATCTCTTTTGGTTTTTGTTCCTTAGGCTGTCACATTAGCCAAGTACAATTGGCTTAGAGGTAAATTGGTCAGTGTCTCCCACAAGACTCTCCAGGCAAACTAGTTTACTAATCTTGTACAACCTGCTATCTTTCATTAAAATGTTTCTGTGGATTTTTAAGATTGACTGATTGCTATCATTAAAAAAAAACACCAAAGTGTTGTTAAATTACCCCAAATTATTCAGAGTTCTTTTTTGTGGAAGAAGGGAAGTAATAACTAATAGGAAGACATAGTATAATAAATACATTCTGCAGGTTAATTTTATTATTTTGAAAAGTGGTGGACAGTAGAAGCATTGGGCAACAGAGGGTTTTTTTTTTGGGGGGGGAGGAAAATATAACGCAATATATTATTTATCTGAATTTCTCTAAGAAGGAGCAGCATATGCACACACACCCAAGAAAGGACCCTTCTCTTACAGCTTTTTGCAATAGAGGACACGGCTTCAGTATTTTCTGCACTGGGGAGGGGACACAAAAAATATTCATGAGTTTTTAGAAAACAAAAATTAGCATCTCGTAATAATTGTTGTATGTTCTGAACATAATTTTATACCTCAGGTCTGTGCCTATCCTCATGGTATCAAACTTTAGCACAGACTCCGTAAAACTGACTTCTAAATAAATATCAGGTTGTATTTAAGGGTATTCATTAATAAATAAATGTAGTGAGGGGCAGGTGGGAAGTACAGGTCATCCACTGTCCTGGCAAAGATGTAACTTTTCATCTAAAGTTAAAATTGTGATAGAAGTGTTTGAAACTTTTTCTGGGGCTACTTTACTTTTGGCCCTATGTCCAGTGTAAAATTGGATTAAATGAATGGTTCAGATTAGAGAAAAACAAACAAAACCTTCACAATATATAATTCCGCCCACTATTCTGTAACCAAGTGCTCAGCACTCATACGCTGCATAAAATAAATGCCAGTGACAATAAGTAAGAGCCTTGCTCCTGCAAAGTTCATTTGTTACTATATTACTCAAAGTAATTATGTTTTGAGGATATATTTCCAGCAGAAGGCAAATTATTTATTTTAGTAAGCAACAGTGATAGTGAATTCAGTCTTTGCCTGGGATGTGATAATGGGATGCCTGGGATGTGGTCCTGCATACTTCCTGATGTGTTCATGTGCTTATTTTTTTTCTCTCCCCTGCTCTCCATAGCTGCTATTTTAACCCTTTACCCCTTGCTCTTCAGTCTTCTTCAGGCTCTCCGTCCCGTGATCACATACAGTTTAATTCAGGGCCCCTGGAATTCAGCAGCACTTCCTGGCCAGCTTCTGCGGCAAGGGTAAGCGAATTCTGCAGCAAATGTCATTCTGCATTATGGCAGTGAGAGTCTGAAACCATCTGCCACTCATGCATCCACCTAACCCAGCGTTGGCTGCAGAATTCCAGGAGCCCTGAGCTTTTCCATGGCCATAGAATTGCTCATTGGCTGTGGAATTTCTTCATTGGGAGGGAACAATCAATGTGCCACAGAAGTTTTCAGGTGGCTAACTTTGTGTGTCAGTGGAAGTGGGTTGACACTCCATGCCAGCACTTTTGTTGTTTGTGAGATGAATATATCAAGAGTTTCGATGCTTAGTCAAAACTCTGGAGCCACAGCGCAACTCTACTTCTCCATTTACACCCTTTTCCTACACTGTTCCGAGGGTATATAAACAGAAGGCCACCATTTTGAATCTCCCAGCCCCCCCCCAAAAAAAACATTGCTGTAAGTCATCTTCCTCCTTGTGTGTCTAGGGAGGGTAATTTAGGAAAAATGCTTAGCTTTATAAATTAGACAACAGGCAGCAGAAACAATGTACATGTAACCAGTCTTTTCATATTAGTTTTTGACATTGCATTGGACATGATTGGAGCTGGAAATGAAGGCCTAGAAATGAGAAAACAAAATTTCAACATTCAATTTTCTAAGTGGAAATTAACTTCCTGTACATACATACATAAATATACACAGAATGCAGCAAGTAAGCAATATATTGTTCATTGAGAGGAAATGATAGTTTCTGAGGTGCAATTTCTTGGGCAGATCAAGGATCATTTAGTCCAGCATGCTGTTTTCTAGAGCAACAAGATGGATGCTTACAAGAAGCCCACAACCAGGAAAAGTAACCTGTATATTGGCTACCTCAATTTGAATGATGAACACAGATAATACCCAACTGCAGTCCCCAGCATTTGGGAGTTATCAGTGTATATCATTGATATTAATGTCGCCATTAAGCCTAGAAACCAGGAGGCTGTGAGTTTTAGTCCTGCCTTAGACAAAAAAAGATATATAGGTGCCCTTGGCCAGACTCTCAGCCTTGGGAACCAGACAATGGCAAACTATTCTCAAGAAATCTTGCCAAGAAAAAAGCAGCGACTTGTCTAGGTAGTTGCTAAGAGTCAGCACTGACTCCAAGGCACCCCAGAAATTTATACAAGCAACCAAGTTGATCATCCAAAACAACATTAGTATTTACATATTAATGATCAATGGTGGTAGCTGGTGCATTTTAATGTTTTCTTTTTACACAATGTCTCTTCCCACTTTCATATACGTAATTGCCAATTTCTCTAGTTTTCTGCCTCATCCAACAGGACAAAAAGCCATAACATTAAATCTGAAACATCACCATTAACACTTTCATAATCTAAAGCCTATAAGCAGAACTGTAACATAGTTTTAAAAAAAAAATACGATAACAGTTTTAATACTGTGCTTTTCCTTTGGGAAAGTAGGTATTTCTTATACTCTCACTGACAGGTGATGCCCTCTTGTGGGAGTAATGTTCTTGACAACTAAAAGTCTCATTTTGGATTTTTCCTTTGGCTACCTAGTGGTAGGACTGGAATTTTAATTAGGAAATCAGTGTTGAACAGAAAAGAGACAGCCATGGTATGATCTTAACTATTCCTGCCATATGAAACCTTCACATTTTTGAATCCAGAACTACGCACCAAAGCTCCATGCCTTTTAAACTGGTCTGCCATTGGTTTTCCACTGAAAAACGTCACCTTAAATGGTATAATTTGCAAGATTTGGATTTTGGGAAGATGGCTTCTCCCCTCCTGAATGTATTCCCTGCTCCTGGAATTCCTTGCTATTATCCTGGATTGACTATCTCCCCATACACCTCACTAGGTAGAATCTCCAATGGTGAAAATTTGGAGTGCAGGGGAAAAGGGGGGAGATGCATTGACGGGAACTACTTTTCTCAATTCCTGGCTGGCCAAGAAGTAGCAGCTGAATTTTAATGAAGTGTCTGATCAGATTTTATTTGAATGAAATGCAATCTGCGAGGCACTTGGGGAGCACATCAAAACTCCCTGTGGGATAATAGTTGCCATCTTCATGAGCCAGGATGTTTGACTCAGGCCTCTAAAAGGAAGCGCGCGCACATCCCATCATTATACACTTTTTAAATATAGCATTAAATATACTTCCATCTTCTTCCCATGAGATTATAATTTTTTCAATGTTGGAAAGAAAGCCCCATTTTTGGGCCTTGCCTTGCCTTACGATTTTAAACACGAGGGCCTTTCCAAAATCAAGGCCGTTGGTTTGCATTAAGAATGCCTGCCTATATTTTCATTGTATTTCCATTGTACAGCTGAAATGTAATTTTGTGTCACAATATAAGCATGGAGTTTTCCAGTTAGCAACAACCACCAACTTTGTTTTAATTGTGGGGTTTGGTAGTTTTGCAGTAACTTGGCCTCCTGATGCAAGCAAAATCAGTACTGTATGGGCAGAAGTGTGGGGAAAACACAATCTGGTTTGATTTTGCCTGCTTTCATCAGGGAAGTGGGTTTTTGTGCCTAGTTAATGACAAACATATTTAAATGTTGTTTGAACTTAAAATGGAACAGCCTTTGTTTTGTCCAAAATTGCAGTTGCATCTCTGGCAGTTAAACAAAGGCTAAACATATTTACCCCAGAGTAAGTTATACTCAGTGGGAGCTTGTTCTTAGCAAAATATCCTTTGGACTGGGCAGCCCAAACCTATAAAGGTTGCATGTCTTTTAAGCTGCTTAGTGGTTATATATTTTATACTCAAGAGAATGGAGGTTAATGTAATTAAAACATTAGCATGACACATATGAAAATGCAAACAGGCTAGCTATAGGGCAGATATCTTCATTTGTAAGCTGATTTGAAATAGTTTTTGATTCTGAAGTTGAATATTTAAATTTTGAATTATACTATTTTATTTTGTTGTGCTCTACTTACTATAAACGGAAACAAATTTCTTTCCATCCCATTACCTTCCCCGTTTTGCTCCTGGATGTTTTAAAATACTTTTTTCAGCAGATAAAAGTATTTTGTTTCATTGGGAGAGAAATTGTGCACATGATCCATATCACCAGTGCCTCAGCATGCCTGCAAAGGCAATCCTTGACTTATCCAGGCCCAATCGTCTTCTGCATGCAGTACCAGCTGCTTTTCTCTATCACTCCTGAAAGAAAATTGTTCAGTTCCAGAGTACCTCTGGTGGAAGTTGTGTAATCAAAGTTATGCACCTTCCTCTATCCAAATCAGGTGTTATATTGCTTATGGCAGCAATATCACTTTGGAAACAGTGTCACTTTGTAATAGGATTCTTGTTACAGCCATGTCTCAAATGTCTGATATCCCATGAGTCTGGTCTACAATAAGCAGGTTCGATGTGCCAGTTTATGCATTAGACTTTAGCAGATTTTGGAACAAATGTCTGTTAATCCGTCAAAAATCATGGAAACGACAAGGTCAAATTTATCTCATCAAAACATCAGTTCAGCTATGATCTTAATATACAATGACTTTAATAGCAACTATGAGCTGCCAATAAGGAGAATATTGAGTGTCATCAAGAGGCATAGACTACAGGTAGTCCTCTATTTACAACAGTTCATTTAGTGAATGTTCAAAGTTACAATGGCACTGAAAAATGTGACTTATGGCCATTTTTCAACATTACAACCTTTGCAGCATTCCCATGATCATGTGATCATAATTCAGATGTTTGGCAACTGGTTCATACTTATGACCATTGCTGTGTCCCAAGGTCATGTGATCACCTTTTGCCACGTTCTGACAAGCAAGATCAATAGGGAAGCCAGATTTAACAATCATGTTACTAACTTATCAACTGCAATGATTCACTTAGCAACTGTGGCGAGAAATGTCGTAAAATGAGGCCAAACTCACTTAAAAATGTCTCACTTAACAACAGAAACATTGGGCTCAATTGTTGAGGACTGTAGTGTAATGCTATCATATCTGTTGCTGCATGATACAGCTCTTAATTGTAATTGTGATGGAGTGAGGCACCAAGGTAGAAAGGTTAGGCAAGAACTGTTGAGACCTCACAGTAAAGAGGGAGACGTTTTCAGCACATTCTTTTCCTCTGTATGGCAGAGATATCTCTGTAATATGGGTATCGGTATGTTCCTTTTTAACCCAATGATCTCTCTTACTGCAACTGGAACTGCTGCTATCAAACATCCTTCTCCTTTAAGATACTGTATAGAAGTTTCAAAACTCTGGGTTTGTCACAATTAGTTAAAACACCACTTCTCAATGGTAGTCTAGACTCACATTGTTCATTACATAGGTTGACTTTTGGTGGAGTAGAAAACTTGATTACAATCAGGGCCATAACTATATCTAGCTACCTATCTACCCACATATTTATCATCTATATCTGTCTGCCTGTCCATCCATCTGTCCGTCCATCCGTCCTTCTGTCCATCCATCCATCCATCCATCCATCCATCCATGTCTGTCTGTCTGTCTGTCTGTCTGTCTGTCTTTCTTTCTTTCTCCTTTCTTTCCTTCCTTCCTTCCTTCCTTCCTTCCTTCCTTCCTTCCTTCCTTCCTGTATGTATGTATGTATGTATGTATGTATGTATGTATGTATGTATGTCTATCTAGCATCTATCTATCTGCTGACCACCTCACTGTTACACTGACTCTGGAATATTGGGAAAGATTTATTACATTTTGAAAATAAATGCTTTCATTATGCATCTTTGGAATATAGTCAGGAAGTGCCAACATGCCGTGTTTGGATGTTTGATGAATGGGGACATCTTACGTTAGCAATAAGGAATTTGAAAAAAAACAAAATACTTGGTGATAAAATTACAGCTGGAAAATTGAGAAAGGGGAGCTGTGTTGCATTAGTTCCTCTTTCTAAACAAAATTAGCTTGTTTTTTTTAAATTTATGATTTATTTTCTCTTCCTCCTTTTTTAATCATAGGGAAAAAAGAAAAGACGAACAAGAGAAAAGCAGCAAGATTCCAATTCAGGTAAACCACCTGGTGTAAAATCTAGCACATTATCTGGTTACTGGTAATGATAGTAATGCACTGATACTGTTCACATTAGTAAGAAACTAGCCAAATAAGTTTTCCCCCCCAGGATGTGTAGCTATGGATTATTGGGACTATCTATGCTTTACTGTCTGCACTAATCTTTCTAGCTTTTGCCACTATCTACAATTATATATTTGTCTGATCTTCTTTGATGACAATATTAGACCAAAAATAACTAATTCATGTTAACTGTAGTTTGAAGTACCAGCTTAATCCCATCTTCTTGCCTTAATAGTATATTTACATTTCTGGCTGTTTCAGGTTTTTCAATAACAAATGAGGAAACTGTAAATGAAAACATTTATGAAACATTTAACTTCCAATCCAACACCCAAAAAGGTAGTTTTTGCAGCAACTTCCCAAATGTACAAAAGGAATCTTTTTGAGGCCAAATAGCTCCATAAAAAAAACCTCAGGGAATTGAGTGGGTTCAACGATAAAAAATGTAAATGAAAGACTTGTAAATAAAATAGATTTTAAAATGGATTAAATAAAATTTTGTCTTGGCAATAGTTGCCAGATTCTGTAGAAAAGTAGAAGTTTATAGTGTGTGTTTTTCCTGTGTAATCAATTAAGGTTCGTTGTTATTCTTAAAACTTATATAGAGACTTTCAATCAGCATGAAGGCCTTTGTTTAGGGGATTAGAAATAGTTAACATAAATTATGCTTGTAACAGTAATAACAGTTTCTAAGGAGGATAGAAAATCTGAACATATTCTCATATATGCCTTCTTAATATTAGTTTTTCCTTAAAATTAGTATTCACATATTAAAATGAAATGAATCCATTTTGTCATTTGATAGGGCATTTGGAAAAATGCCAATGAAAAAGAAAATCAGATTAATTCCAAAACGTTTCTTAAATTTAATTTGTATTAAACAAATTTTAAATCTTAAAATTCATTCTGTATAATGAACATTATTTAATTTCTCTTTATGACTCTTGATCCCTTTTAAAAAAAGAAAAGAGTAAAAGTAAAAAATCATTTCCAGGTTTTCAACAGCAAGAAGAAAGGGCCCCACCAAAGCTTTTGGAATGTTAGTTTCGCATACATACTATATTGGCTATTGTCTCATATAGCTTTGTTCGAACAGACACATAATTTTCTAGATCTCAACATCTGATACAAGAGTTTGGAATCCCACTATTATAATAAAAATGGCAGCCTTTTATTTATTTTTTACTAAGCACCCATGCACTGAAAAATGTCTACAGAAGAGCTTAGTCAAGCAGTAGTAGCATATACCCATGTGAAAGCTATGTGTATAGCAATAACACTTTGACTGATGTACTGCTTTACACCCGTCTCTAAGCGGTTTAGTGTCAGCATATTTCCCCCAATAACCTTGGTCGTGTTACTGACCTTGGAAGGATGAGAGTCAACTTTGAACCGGTGAGACTCGAACTGCCAAATTGCTAGCTGATGATCCCGTGTCCCACCAGATGACAATAGCTCGGTCGGCTGGCTCTCCAAGAGCATTAGTTCAGCAACATTTAGAGGGCTATACTCCTACTTGCGACCTAGACTGTAGCTAAGCATCAGTAATTTATAAGTGATTGCTTGGGCCCCTTTTTTCCAACTTGTTTGTTTAACAATAAGGATTTGGCACATATGATGTCACCAAGCTAGTTCTTCATATAACAAAATTCTAACATAAAAAGATTAGCTTGCTTGCTCGGCAGAATTTCAGATCTAATCAAACCTAAAGGGAGTTTTCAAATATTCTCTAAAAAATGCATAGGTTGAAAAACTAAAGTGACCAAAATGAAATAAAGAATAAAACCCTAGTATGAGCCATGGTGTCACAGTGGTTAGAGTGCAGTATTACAGGCTAATTATGCTGACTGCTAGCAATTCAGGTCTCACTGGCTCAAAGGTAGACTCAGCCTTCCATCCTTTCGAGGTGGGTAAAATGAGGACCCAAATTGTTGGGGGCAATATGCTGACTCTGTAAACCGCTTAGAGAGGGCTGTAAAGTGGTATATAAGTCTAAGTGCTATTGCTATTTTATACTACTGCAATTTCATTTTCCTAATCATTGCATTTGTGGCCCTCTCAAATCTATTTGTTTAACACTCACTTTCTGGGGGGAAAGATGATGTTGGTAGACATTCATGGTGAAGAATTGAGTTCACGTGGCCTGTTTAGTTTTGTCTTCAGCAGCTAAATCAATGTTGCATCTTTTCTTCCTTCTCCTGCTCTTGCTGTTTGTGCCTCTGCCTTGCCCATTCAATCCGCATGCTCCTTGTTCAGATCCTGTTTCTCCTAAGAAATGCAGAGCTCGTTTTGGCCTCAACCAACAAATGGACTGGTGCGGCCCATGCAGGTGTGTATCAGGAACTTTCGCTTTGCAGCCTTGTTTCTTACCACAAAGATGGTTGTACTCTGTTTTGATTGATCTCTCTTGCATCTTTTCTGTAGCTGCCTTTTCTAACTCTACTAATGGTGCTGCTTAGACTTGCTCTCAATTTTCCACATGCTTCATTTGAGTGGCCTACAGATGCTTTCTTCATTTAACGCTGAAGAGAGAAATTAGTAACATATATAATGTATAGGGGAAGATCCTTTTTGAACTAGAGTGGTACACAGAAAAATGGTTAAAATTTTTGAAAACGGTATCAGATTTATTTAAAATGGATCAAAGGATAAAAGTGGTAGACTACCCTGTGCTCCCCAAAATCATGATAGACTGAGAGAACATGATTTTTGATCCATGATCTCCCAAATCTAGAGTAAACGTTCCAACATGGTGCTTTCGAAGAGCACCAATGTGTTCCTTAGGGCTAAGTAGCTCTCCAAAGAAAAGGACTGAGAGCCATTAATAGTAAAGATGTTGGAGTATGAAAAGTATAGGCCCTTTTATAAATTGTCCTCTATTCTAAGTAAAACCAAGATAAGAACATTGTTGTTATGGGAGAGGTAAGTAGTAATTCTCTAATCAGTGCTGATTTACATAGGAAAGGAAGGATCTGTTGCCCCTACTCAATGTTTGAAGGCTCTGTTCTTTTCTGTGTTACAGTGTCTCTTAAATAGACTTTGGTTTATAGACAACTTATTTGTTACTGTTATTCCTATTATTCCTATCATAAATGGAAGCCATTAGGTCTGTATTACATGTGCAGAATATTTTGCTAGTGATGCAGCTGCGGTCCGGCTTCTGGTCTGTGGTCTTGCCTCATCATCTGTGTGGGAATGAGCCTGCTTTCTGCGTGGATGCATCACTAGCCACTTCAAACCCCCAACCAATCAGAACACAGCCAAGCCCCCAACCAATCACAACACACCTCCAACCAATCAGAACACAGCCACACCCCCAACCAATCAGGCCACACCTCCACTAGCAGTTAAAAGGAAGAAACAGCTCACATTACTCTGAGAAGAACGAGGCTGAAGACACAAGCCTGAAGATGACGAATGAGACTTCTTTGAAACATCACCAGGAAACTTCCAATTCTACGTGGGAGAAAACCCGAATAACCGAAGATCCATATATGTGTCTGTGTGTCTGTGTGTGTGTGTGTGTGTGTGTAGATTCTTAATCCTTAGATAAGTTAAAGTTATATAAATGTAATAGTTAATATTTAGTTTGACAGTAGAGAATCAATTTTTTATCAATCAGAATAGTTAGATATTAATTAATTAATTAATTAATTAATTAATTAATTAATTAATTGTTAAACTAATTAAAAGTTCATCAATTTCAATATATATATATATTTCTTATTTTTACACAAACCTCAAAGTGCCCTTTTCCCTTTCCCAGAATCCAAGATATCTAATTAGGAAATACAAATAGTATATTTATTAATGTCCAATGGATTCAAAAGAAAAGCCAATTCTAACAGATTTAGTTTTCTTAGTACACAGTCCTTCTTCCTCCTTCTTTCTTTCCTACTCCAATCTTGCATTCACGTCACTTCCTGAACCTTCCTTTTCCCACCGACCATAGTGAAACAAAGCGCCCCGATCAAATACAACTCGCACCCCCTGAGTGACTTTCCAAAATACAATAAGGCGTTCTCAACGGGGGCCTTCTCCCAGTGCTTTCTATATTCCTTCCGATCATCTGGGGTTCGTCTGGGGTTTCATCGTCAACTCGCTTTGCCGCCCGACTGCACTAGCAGCTCACTGACAGCTCACTTCGCTGACCGCTCTAGTTGTCAGTTCATTCACTCGGCCACTTCCATCTCAAATCACAAATCTCTCTCCCACTTTCTTCAAACCTCCTCTCTCTTTCTCCAACTTTCTATTTTCAGCCTTCTCCTCACAGCACCTCTTGAACCTGAAAAAACACCACTTTTCATCAGCAACAAGATTTTGGAGCATTTTTCTCCGAGCTTCTGTCTCCGCTCTCCTCTCATGCTCTGTACTTATTTAAAAGTTTTTGTTTTTCAGAGACACTCTTCAAAAGGTCTTTCCCTTTCTTTTCCGTGCCCGGGGACAGCCCTTATCTACTTTTTCTCATGACCTGCAGCTGCTTAGTCAGATTTACGGCTCCCCTGTCGCCATTGGGAATGACCGTGGATTCAGACTGGCCTCTGTCCAGTTTTCTTTAAAGCAGGATTCTGGGATTTTCCACATCCAGAAGGCTAGATCCCGCACCTCCTCACCTTCCCGTGAAGTTTCCCTTTTCAAAGCTCCCCCTCACTGGGTAGAACTCCCCCAAAAAGGGCTCTCCTACCAGAAAGATCACTTGTCCAGAGCAGGAGCTCTAAGCCCAAGTGCTGCTCCTGGTTTCTGTATTCAGACCACATCATTCTTTCAAACTTCGATTTGCTTCTAGAAAGAAAGAGCCACTGACTGTAAACCTAAAACCTGCCCACAGGTTACAATTGAGATCAGGCAAGAACTCAGCTATACATGCCCAGAATTATTGCAGTTGTGGGGAAGGCATGACCTTTTCACACATAAAAGAACTTAGTCAAACATGGTCTCATAGGCAGGAGAGCTCAGCCAAAGATGAAGAAGGAGGACTTGTGCCTTAAGGCTATTATTGCATACTTTGTATGTGCCAATCTCCAAATCTTATACTGACTTCCATACATTCAAATATATTTACAAGTATAAATTTTATTTATTGTAATACATATTTAAGTCCCCATTTCTCTTCTTCCCCACATTTTATCTTCACAATAACAATGTTAAATTGATGTTGCAGAGTTTAAACCTAGATGGGGAAAGAACAGTCATAGAGATGTAATGATTAATCCTCCTCCAATATCTGAAAATGCTCCTCTCATCTTATTTAATTGTATTTTTATTATTTTAATAAATGAGGCAGTGAACATAGCCTTCCTTATATTTTCCTCATAATAACCCTATGGGTTGGGCTGAGAAAGATTTATTGGCCTAAGGTCACCCAGCTGGCCTTCATGACTAAGGCGGAAGTAGAACTAGACAATTAAACAACCAGCTAAATATGAGACAGCAGTATGCAGTGGCAGCCAAAAAGCCAATAGAATCCTAAATTGTATTAACAGAGGGATACAATCAAGTTCAAGTGAGGTACTAATAGCACTTATTACCTTAGTAAGACCACACATAGATTACTGCATCCAGTTTTGGTCACCACACTATTGAAAAGATGCTGAGACACTAGAAAAAGTGCAGAGGAGAGCAACCAGAATGATTAGGGAACTGGGTATGGCTAGTCTAGCAAAGAGAAGGACTGGGGAGACATGATAGTGGTCTTCCAATACTTGAGGGGTTGCCATAGAGAGGAAAGGGGTTAAGCTGTTTTCCAAAGCACCTGAAGGTAGGACAAGGAATGATGGATGGAAACTGACTAAGGAGAGATTCAGTGTAGAAATGAGGAGGAACTTTCTGACAGAGAACAATCAACCAATGGAACAGCTTGCCTTTGGAAGTGTGGGAATTTCATCATTTGAGACTTTCAAGAAAAGATTGATCTGCTATTTGTCAGAAATGGTGTAGGATCTTCTGCTTCAGCAGGGGGTTGGATTAGATACCTGTAAGGTCCCTTCCAACTCTGTTAAGCTGTAGAATGTGTAGAACTCACAGTCTACTCAAACCTGATTTTTAGCCAGGTGCCTTAACCATGAGCCTAAACTGGGTCTTAAAATCTCTTTGACATTTTGATTGAATGTTGTTCAACAAAACTTTTTCCAGAATGATTTATGTCATATTTAGGTCTGATATTTGCCCTTACCGTATTTCCCTCAGGCTAAGAGTATTTTATACATCCCACCTGGTTTGGGAATACATATCACTAACAAATAATAGCTAACTTCTCATTTATGTATACACAATTACTCTCTAGATTACAACATTACAACAACAAAAACATACTTAAATCGAACAATACATCAGAAATTCTCGTTCTCCTGTCTAACTGAATGAGGAAAGAGGAAGAACACAGCTGCATCGACCAGATGCCAAGAACACAGTCAATCTTGCAAAACAAAGGTGGGGCAGAGATAACCCCCATAATGGGGCTAGCAGGTGTGGGAATCCTTTGCCTTACTCAAGGGAGGATACGTGCATTCTCATTCTAAACCCCAGAAAAACGGGGGTTTAGAAATTCCGAAAACGCAGGTTCAAGTAATATAATATAATATAATATAATATAATATAATATAATATAATATAATATAATATAATATAATA